>CAAE01008631.1:0-33581 GCA_000180735.1 Tetraodon nigroviridis | reverse complement strand
TGTATGAGGCTCTGTCCCTCTGCTACCCCCCCACCCCCAACCCGCCCCCACCGCCTCGCTCTCTCTGCTTTTTTTTTCTCCTCTCCCTTTCCCTACATTTGGCATGCAAATGAATGTATATGCCGGCTGCACACACATAGATGCATGCAGACAGGAACGCACAAGGTTGTACGAGGCGGCGCGGGTGTCCCCCCCCCCACATTTAAGGGCTATTCACACAAAGGGCAAAAGAAAAAATCACATTCAATCTATGTCTGGGCAGCAGACACCATTTCCGCACTGTGGACCGGAGTCGTTTTGAACCCGCTAAAACGTTGCTGTCATAATGCATTCGTCTTTTTTCTTCCCTACAACACCCCCCCCCCCCCCCACCACCCTTCTTCGCCCCCCATCACCACCACCATCCTTCTCCTGCTGGTGAGGGAGAGCAGGGACCCCACCTGATGGTGCAAATGCACAGCAGAGGCACAGCTGGCCTGTGTGCTGGTTGGTTCTGGGGGGAGGAGAGGGTACCCATGTTGCCTGGCGAAAAACGTGTTAATTCCCAATCAAGTTCTCTGGTTCGCGGCTGCCTCGCCGCGCTGCGCTAATGTTGCCCAGCTCGACTCCGAAGCCATGGAAGAACACGTCTCTTTGGTTTTTGACGGTGGTTTGTGACGGTGGTTTGTGATTCTTCTCGAAATTCCATGTATAGATATGCCATTCGGATGGAATATTGGAACAGGTTGACAAACAGCGACCATTAAAACGAGTGAAATATCCTGTGGTTCAGTGTTTTTTTGTCATTCATTATTCAAAGTATCTCATTTTCTGCTTCCAACACTCATTGCACTACTTTAAATCACTTTAGCTCCTTTACTACAGATATTGCCCATCTCATGTTATATTTACTGTATGTTGTTTGAATTTTTTATGCGTGTGTGTCTGTGTGTGTGTGTGTGTGCAGCTTGGCCCCGGTACCGAGTGTTGCGCCTTCAGGAGCTGGGCCAGTACAACCTGGAGATCCTGTCGGCTGAACTGTCTGATGACTCCCTCTACGAGTGCCAGGTCCCCGACGCCGCCCTGAGGTCCAGGAGGGCCAAACTCACCGTCCTCAGTACGTGCGCATCCCAGATCGCACGTCAGCGGAGAGGTTGATGCCCAGGGAGGCCGCCGCACTGCCCCCGCTGACGCGCTCTTTTTTTTTTTCCTCTTTCTTTCTCATCCAGTCCCCCCGGATGACCCCGTGATTGACGGGGGTCCGAGGTGCTGCTAAATGCGGGGGAGTCCTACAACCTGAGCTGCGTGTCTCGGGGGGCCAAACCGCCTTCTGTGATCGAGTGGCTTAAAGACGGTCTGCCTGTGGAAGGAGCCAACAGCATGACTGTGCGTGACCGTAGAACACACACACACACACACCGGAGACTAGGCAGCTTTTAAAATGGCGGAATTTCCTTCGCCTTTCACCTTTTTCCTCTATTAGGAGGTGCTTCCAGACAGAAAGAGGGTGACCACACGTAGTTACCTGCCCATCCAGCCAGTGGACACTGACACTGGGAGGAACTACAGCTGCATGGCCACCAACCTGGCTGTCCCCGCCGGCAAAAGCACAACCGTCACCCTTAACGTGCATCGTAAGTCTGTTTTCATTAGGTTTGAAACTAGACGACAGTTCTCACCTTGAAAGCAGAAAAGTAACAGAAAAAATGCTTTTTACTACATTTTGATGCCTAAAACTCCCCTCAGCAGCGTATTGTGAAGGCTAAAGTCATGCAGGAGAAGCCATTTTGGTGTTTGACGTCCTCCGGACTGCAGAAGGCCGTTGTCACGCGAGTCTCCGCGTCTCTTTCAGATCCACCGATTGTGACCTTGTCCATCGAGCCTCGCTCCGTCCTGGAGGGGGACAGAGTCACCTTCACCTGCCAGGCTCATGCCAACCCTCCTATCATGGGCTACAGGTCTGCAAAGCCAACCAAAAGCACATCAACCCTAACATCCGCCTTCTTTAAATGATGATAATGATAATTTCATTTTCGCCAGCTGCAGCCTACCTTTATAAAAGGAGCTTCTAAGCTTATCATGCAAAAGACAAAATTGTGTAATCAAGAGCCATACATGCACAGGATACATAACTTTCTGTTCATTCTGAAGTTAAAAAAAATAATGTTATAAAACAAAACACCAAAACAAGCGAAAATATCCTGACGCTTGTAGTAGTACTGCCATGATGGGCTGCCCTCTTGTGGCCTCATGTCCGGGTTATTTGGGGCTGCAGGTAGAAAAAAAAAGGAGCCTTTGAAGGGTTTTGAACCTTCTGATGTGGCTCAGCTGTTTATGGGTAGCGGCTAATATCTGATCTGAAAAAGAAAATCTCCATTACATTAGCATTAGCGAGCATAAGCCATATCAAGATTTTAGCTTGGTTAAGACCTTATTTTAAACTGCATCTCGGCTTAAACCTTCCCTTTAATGTGCCACTCGGTGTTTTCTGTTTATTTTCAGATCATTGCTAGCACATAAAAATGTGTCTGACTTCAGTATTTCCTCCCCAGGTGGGCTAAAGGGGGGCGTGGTGCTACAGGGTGCCAGGGAGAGCGTGTTCACCACCAAAGCCGACCACTCCTTTTTTACCGAGCCCGTCTCCTGTCTGGTTTTCAACGCCGTGGGGAAGACCAACGTCAGCATCCTGGTGGACGTTCACTGTGAGTCACCCCGCGCTCATCTCACGAGACACCCACCCTCCTTCCCCCGCGGTCTGGAGTCAGAGGGGCGAACCACACCTTTGCGTCCGTTTCTCCGTCTCCAGTCGGTCCCATCCTGTTGGTGGAGCCCCAGCCGAAAACGGTGGACGTGGACTCAGACGTCAACCTGAACTGCAAATGGGCCGGGAACCCTCCGCTCACACTGACGTGGTTCAAAAAGGGTTCAAACATGGTAAGAGGCTCGGCTTAAAAGCTTTTTTTTTTTTCCTTTTACATTCACTTTTTTCTTCTCACTGGACAGCAGCAGCTACTACTCAAGGTCCAAAACATGCCAATACACTGAAATGTCTTTCTTTCCTGGGTTATGAGCTCTTTTCCCACGTTTTTCTCCTACTTGTTTCTCTCTTGAGTCAATATCACGGCTTTAATAGAATTCAAGAGATACATTCTATCTCCAGTTACACTTGAGTTACACTAGATAACAAGACCTTTCTCTTCTGCGAAGAAATACAGGAAAAGGTTAGCTTGTTTTTAATTTAATTCTTGACCGTACTGGTGTGTCACAGGCGTCAATAAAAAGGGGAACGGAGGCCTACGGAGCGACCGGTCTCTTTCAAATGTTCAGCCAGACCGAGGAGTGACTAAATACCTATTATGCAGCTGCCAACATGGTTGGTGCTGTCTACATCTGCACTTTATAGCCATTGTTTTTGCAGGAACCCATTACCATCTGGTTATACAGTAAGACATAATTATTACCCAGCTAATTTTTGCAGCGGAGACAGTTGCTAGGCAACTGCTAAACCTTTGATACCTCATAGCGCCGGAGTTTGCATTGTTAACCAGTTAGGGTCGGAGTAACAGGACGGTCTATCGAGCAGGAAGTTTCATTTCTATGTTTCTGTATATGCGGGCTCTTCTTCGGGTCATATTTGTGTACCTTTCTTCAACTCCCTCCAGGTTCTGAGCAACAGCAACCAGTTGTATCTGAAGTCCGTGAGCCAAGCCGATGCCGGCCAGTACGTGTGCAAAGCCATCGTCCCGCGGATCGGAGTCGGGGAGACCGAGGTCACCCTTACTGTCAACGGTAAGAAAACAAGAACAACCCGAAAAAAAAGTTGGAAAAAAAGAAACTAATTGCCCTCTACATTTGTAAGTTTAAAACAAAGAAATACTTTTTTTCCTTTTGACAGGTCCTCCCATTATCTCCAGTGACCCGGTCCAGTATGCCGTGAGAGGGGAGAGAGGAGAAGTGAAATGCTACATCGCGAGTACGCCTCCTCCGGATAAGATTGTAAGTCATAATAAATAAAGAAACAGCACTTCTGGCGCCAAATCCATAATGGAACAATCCAAATTTTTCATCAAATGGTTCCTAAAAGCCCTATCTTGTCCCATTTTGTATCACATCATTACTGTTGCAATATCTGTTCATCGGTAAATGCTTTTAGGCACGGTCCCCTTTTCCCAGCGTGCTGTGACTCACCCTTAAACTCTCCCAGAAACCCCCCACACCCACCCCCACCCACCCACCCACCCCAATCCCATCACATAAACAAACGCCGCCGCTTTTAGCTCCTGCGTCAGAAATCAGCCCGCCGGATGCTCTTCTCTACCGCCGCGTCTCGGCGATGCAGCCGCGGCGGTAGCATCGGCGGCGTCTTCTGCTCCTCCGCCTGTGTGACTGATCCGACCTGACTTGCGAGCGCCCTTAATGCAAGCGGCGGAGGCCGGGAATGGAAGGAGATTTATAAAATATAAAGGACCGGAGAGGAACAGTTGTCCCAGTAAATGCCACAGACGCGAGATTATCTTTCCCCGGAATAAGTGGACAGATTATCAAAACATGTGGGTTTATGCATAATTAACTCAACTTAGTACTGTACCTCCATGCTAAATAATCCAGTTGCTTTTAGTGGCTTTAAAGCCAGAGAACATGCAAGATTCTCGCCAGCTGTGTCGCCCCCTCCGCCTTTTTTTGCCTCCACCTCACGTCGCAGAAATACACAAACTGTTGCTGTTCAAATGTGTTCAATTATAGTGTAACCGTGACACAAGGATTGTGTATTTATGACTGTACATTGTAGTTCAGACGGGGTCATAAACTTAGTCCGATAAATCCCATATTCCCTTATTTGTTCCTGGTAGGACAGAAAACCCGACCGGATCTTCGGCTTTGTAGGACCGGGGTTGGCTGACTCGTTTTCTTTCTGCGGCCGCGCCCGTGTTTCAGGTTTGGGCGTGGAAGGAGAACGTGTGGGAGAAGGAGAAAGGCACGCTGCTGGAGAGGTACACGGTGGAGCAGAGCAAGCCGTCCGCCGAGGGCGGGGGCGTCCTCTCCACGCTCACCATCAACAACGTGATAGAGTCGGACTTCCTGTCTACGTACAACTGCACGGCGTGGAACGCCTTCGGTCCCGGGACCATGATCATCACGCTGGAGGAGACAGGTACTTTGTCTGGTGGGTGAAAATAAAGGACTAAAACCCAAGCGGCGTCACTTCGTCACCTCTCCCCCTACAGAGGACGTCCCGGTGGGGATCATCGCGCGGGCGCGGTGGGCTCGACCATCATCTTGTTCATCTTTCTCCTTGTTCTGGTTCTGATCTTCTACAGACAGCGCAAAGGCAGTGAGTCTTATTCTCGTTGCGCCACCCCCCTCCCCGCTCTGCGCGTTTTGTAGCCGTTCCAATGTTTTATTGAAAAGATTCGGCCTTAAACTCTATCGACGCCTTCCCCCCGGTTCAAGAAAACACCGCACACAGCTGCGACTCTAGGCCGGCCCTGTGTTTTGCTTCCAGGTCGCCGCGGGGTCACCCTGGGTAAGCCCGACATCAAGGTGGAAACAATAAACAAGGAGACGCACAGTTTGGAGGAGGACTCCGGCAGCGTGTCCAGCGCTTCGCGCATGGTCAAGGCCATGTACTCGGTGAGCAGCAGCGGGACGCGCGTTCCCGGACGGCGCGTTGTTTTCACAGCCTGTAGCCGTAGAAAAAAAAGCAACCTGGGCGACCTCTCCCCGGATTTGCCAAAACGCACCTTTTGACTGAAAACAAACTCTGCTTTCCCCCCCTAATATCACTCCTGTTAACACCTTAAATTCCATTTTCTCTTTCTTTGTCATACTCTGTGGCCTTCTCCCCCTTCTTCTGTTCCGGCACCCCTGTTTTTTTTTGCCCTTTGCCCCCCTTCTCTCCTTTGGTTTGTTTTGTTTTGTTGTTCGATGCTTTAGTTTCTTCCTTCTGTGTCCTTCTCTCCCTCCAATCAGCCCTTTAAAGATGAAATTGAGCTCAAGTCTGACCTCCGCAGCGACACCCTGGACACCCGTCAGGAGTACGACCTAAAGGTGAGCTGAAACCAACAACTTCCGGCGGAAAAAACGGAAATGTTTTGATTTTAGGCACCAAACGATGGATAGTTTCAAAATAAGAGCATCATGGAGCAAAGTTTTGGTTAATTATCTACTTTTTACTGAACACTGTGCACACCATGGGCCTCGTTTATCAATCTTGCGTAGGAACGTGCGCAGATCTAGGTGAAGGAGTCAAAAGATTTATGAATCCAATCGCCATTAACACGGAAATCATTCGCGGTTCGGCGGTGTTGCCCACTCAAATGTAACAACAAGAGGAGAAAACTGAGGAAAAACATCAAACCTTTTCGAGCTGGAAGATGTTTCTTTTCATTTTGAGGCGAACATTAAATAAGGATGCACGTTTGTAAGCATGCAAACTGGTGTTCAAGGAGTTTACTTATCGGGTAATTATCAAAACAAACAAAAAGAAAGAAACTAGGTCAGACAAACAGAAATAATTACACTGAAAAACCAAAAGAAAAGGTTATAAATACTCAAGTGAATGCAAAATGCTTCTGTAAAAAGAGATATATTTGTGTTACTTAATAATATTTGTTTGAGTTGAATTGGAACAAAAAGTATGGCTACCTGTGCCTGTTGACCAGTTTGAGATATATTTATTTGTTATTTTTTTAATGATATTTTGCACTGGACCACATAAATGCTTAGCCTTGGGTAAAAATAGCCGTGCGCACAATTTTCTGCCATACGTACAGTTGATAAATGAGGCCTGCTATGTACAAATAATTGAATTCAAGTAATTACAATGTTTTTTAAGAGTTTCGTGTTATTACAGATGACTGATTCATTCGGTACATTAATTTATGATCACGGTCGAGTCAAATCCAATTGTTTTTTTTTGAAACGGTGGTATGAACCCTTCCAGAGCAGAGGTTGCCAACCTTTTTTGACACGGGCTGCCAAGAAATCCTCCCGTTATTAGGTCTGCCATCGTCAGCCATAAATCAAGCACAACTGATGCGCAACTTTTGGCTATGAGATCCGTCATTTTAATTATGTTAAGGAAATCCTCTGCTATTAGAAAAAGCGCACCCAAAAATCTCTGCACGACTCTTCTTCTCAGGTTTCTACCAACACAATGTTGGTTTTACTTGGCTGAGTACCATTTTTTCAGAGGTTGCAGTCAGCCGCTTTAACCCGCGCGCGTCGCTCAGAGCGGTCTGTTGCCCAACGGCTCCGTGCGGTGCCGAGAACATTTCACACGTGCGAAAGTCTCCGAACCGTATCGCTAGTACGGCGACCCGAGGACAGAGTTCAGGCCTGGTGCGATGCTCCGGAGGTTAGCCTTCTTGTGCGGATGCATAGCTGCAATCACTGCGCAGCTTGTCGTCCGCATCAAGCTCCTGAAGTGCCTTTCTATGTACAGTGAGATCAAATGAATTAATTAGCACGCTAGAGGTTTGGCCTTAGCGCCGGGGCTGTACAATTTACTTTAGTCCAGAGGGGCCACGTACAGGATCCTGAGTCACCAGCTCACCACAAAGCAGCATAAAAAACAAAACAAAACAAAAAAAAAACAACCATTTGTGCTCACATTCCTAATTTATGGCAAAATTAATTAGCGACTGTTGTCTTGCTGCATGATCAGACTTTGCTGACCCCTAGTGTACAGGAGGCATAATGGCACAGTTACGCCACAGGAAAAAAATATTTAAATACTAGTTATTAGCTGTAAAGCACCATATATTTAATACACATTTACATATACAAGCTGTAATAACACTCTGCCGGCAAACACACCATCCCTGTATCTTGGACTACTTTTGCGGAAAGACACAATTCCACCGCAGGAGGCGGTTGGATCAAGCCTGCAGCCAGCCAGCCAGCCAGCCAGCCAGCCAGCCAACGTTTGCCTTGTCGCAAAAGAAGTCAGGATTTTTATTTTTTTTGTTGTTGTTGATGGGGGGATGAGGCCATGTGAGAAATGATGAGATGGCACCGTCCTGTCAGAGGGAATCACTGTGAAATATCTGAAACGGACGTGTGTTCTTGCTTTTCCACGCTGGAGACGCGCGATCCAAATCCACGATTTCATGACTTGCTGACAGCTCGGATGCATTTCCTTTAAATAAACATTTCTTTCCACGATAATTCCAATTTTCCTCCTTTTACTTCAGGCTGCGGAGGTTCAAACAAATGAAAACAGCAGCTATTTCTCCAGACCAGCGATAAGTTAGCGTTGTTTTGATGTCTGCTTGTCAGCTTTCGTTCGTTTTCTCAAAAGTGACTGCGATTGTTTTCGAACCGCTGAGTCACCAAAGAGTTCCCTCGCGGCAAAATAATAGCATGACAAACGGCTCAAGCTGACCTCTGCCCTTTAAGGGGTGGGCAGATATTTTGCCTGAAGGGCCACATTGGGTTTTAGATCTTGATGAAAGGGGCCCCTAAATGAGCATCTGAGGTGAACTAAAAATCATGCTTGATGGACTATTAACATGTCAGACTATTAACATGGACTAGAACATGTTAGCATGCTAGGTGGAAAGGGGGTTGAACTTCTTTCACAACCAATCAAGTTGACGACCTTCATATTCTGACTTGGGGAAAAACTGTTGGGCCGGATTAAATAGATCACCGAGCCACATGTGGCCCCCGGGCCTCAGTTTGCCCACCTCTGCTCTATGGGAAAGAAGAAAACTCTTTTTTTTTTTTACTGTTAAATGAGTGGTGGTACTCTATCTTTATTGTATTTTTTCCTAATATTTCTACACCAGGACCCCACCAATGGCTACTACAACGTCCGAGCCTCCACGCACGACGAGGGACGCCCTGCCTCCGGGTCCACCATGCATTACTCCGACTACCGCTCCCCCGCCGGAACACCAGGGGGCGCTGCATCCATCAGCAGCAGCACCGGCGGGTCCGGAGCCACAGCCAGCGGAGGAGCGCCCGTTCCACCGGGTCCGCTGACGTCCCCCGGCCGACCCCAGGCGTGCTACGACCCGCGGCCCCCCTCCAGACTCTCCCACATCAGCTACGCCCAGTTCAACACCTTCACCCGTGGCGGCCAGAGCCAGCAGCAGCCCGCGGCGAACCCCGCCCCCGTGGCCGGCGACTTCCCGGGCGACTGCAGCCTCATGGACTCCACTTCCCAGCTGGCCTACGACAACTACGGATACCCTTCGCATTACCAGACCTACCCGCATGGGCTTCGCCCCGTCTAGCCTAGCGCCCTTGGAAGCAGGCCCCTCCCTACGAGATGTACGGGGTGGGAGCCGGGCTGGGGAGCCACGGAGTAGGCGTGGGACCCGGGGTCCCGCCCCGCCGCGATCAGAGACCGGACTGGGGAAATACGGCAGCTCCACTCGTTTCTCCTACACCTCGCAGCACTCCGACTACTCCCACAGCCGACACACACAGAGGATGCAGACTCACGTGTGAGACGGCGCCAAACACCTCACGGTCTTAACACAGCACGAGGACGCAACTCCTAAATGGCGTCACACTTCGAAACACACACGCAACATCCCCAACACACAAACGGGCATCGATTTAAACACACTTACACACACACACACACGAAAGCAGTCAGAAGGTCGCGCCCACGGGACGGGGAGGGAACGAGAACCGCCGAGGCACTGGGGGAAAGCGGGAAGGCGCGTTTTAGGGAGACAGGAATGGGAAATTCCACGCAATCTGGAATTTCCCCAACTCCCGAGGCGATCGTATATCCGAAGCTCTGCAAAGCAGACAGCGCAAGTCACAATCAAGCCTGGGAAGGAGAGCAAGAAACGAAGGGACCGTGGATCCTCATGGGGGACCTATAGCTTTTTTTTTTCTTTTTTTTCTGTTTTTTTTTTTTTAATTTTTAGTAAATATTGACTTTGTAAATGATGAAAGGGAGAGTTGTCTTCGGGCAAAATAAACGTGTGATTGGCAAGGACGGTACGGACGGATTCATCAAAACCTCAGCCGGTGGGAGGCGTTTCTGGCCGCCATTTTCCTTTTTTTTTGGTCTCTTCATCACTGAATAGGTCTTATTCGGTGATCCCAGAGCACATTTTATATCCCATAATGTCCTTGTGTACATGCCAACATATCGGTTTTTGTTCTTCATCTGGGGTCATCCTTTCTTCTTTGCACTGCATCTACAGTATTCATGCTTATGTCTCTTATCTATATCTGTATCATGTTTTCTTTTATTTGCACACCAGATTAGAGCTTTGTATTCTATTTTTTAACGTTACAAAGTTATTTTTGTCAGCGTCAAACGTATGATGCGTATGTCTGGACCAAAAGTTTCGACCGTGAGCGCACATCGCTTTTGAGTTGGGAGCAAAGACTTGTGCCAACAGTCCTGAATTCAGGATTTCACATCAGGGGGAGGGAATATCGGTGTTTTGTTTTTTTTTTTTTTTAAAAAACGACAAATAATGAAACCTAGTGCCAAGTGTTCCTGTTGTTCCTCACCTTAGACGTAGAAGCAGTAGAAGCTCCTTCTCTCGGTGAGCGTTGCTTTACCAGCCAGGCTAGAGGAACTTTTTCATCAGGCTGGAGTCTTTATTTCCCCCCCCCCTCCCTCTTTCTCTAAAGTCTTAGAATTACAAGCCTGGGGGCAGACGGAGAGGAAAAAAAAAGAGAGAAAGAAAACACAGATGTTGGGTTTAGAACTGAGTGGCCTTATAGGGTTACATGTCGTACATTTCCATTTTGAATCATTCCTCATCGCCTGTTTGCCAAAACGGCCAGCGGAGAATGTGCAAGGAGAGTTTCAAGGAAGGCATGTCCACCATATTGACATTTAGGGGGTGTACGGCTGCGAGTGTGCGTGCGTGAGTGTGAGAGAGCTCAAGAGGGACCGCGCGGGTTGCGTGTGTGTCGATTTGTACAGCGTGTTTGTGAAGTTTTGTGAATGGCTGCGTAGGTATGGAAAGATACTATAAAACGTGCAGTGCCAGAATCAGATGCGCGCGGCCATTATATGCATAAAGACGTGTGTATTCGGTGTGTGTGTGAGGGGGTAGGACAGTACATACAGTGTGACTGTGTGCATGTCTGTGCCTAAACATGCGCGTGTGCGTTACGGCATCTGTCCATAACATTTCTCACACAATCCTGTTACAGTACTTTTATACCTCTGGTAGGACTGTATCCTGTATTATTGTGTCTTTGAATTTAGAAACAAACCCAATGTTTATCTTATTGTACTGTTCTTCGTAGCAGAGAAAAACTGTTCAAAAGATGTACAACAAACATTATCAAGCTCTCATTTTTTTTTAATTTCATTATCTTCAGTATTTTTTAAAAATGGTATGTAATTATTTTTCCACAGTATTACATAAATAAAGCACTGTTTTTTATAAAGTGGGTTTTTATTATTTTTGAAATGGGGAAATAACAGAAGGCAAGAGAAAACACATATCAGTGTCAGTATGCAACAGTGAAAGGACAATTTGGCAAAAGATGCGTACAGATACAAACAGATAACTTCAGTTTAACAAGATGTACCTGATTGCTGAGGTTGTTTCATAAATACCGATTCATTATTTCTCATCAAAATAATTAAAAGAAAAAAATCATTAAAAACGAATAAACAAATTGTTTACTATCACAATATCACAATATTTTCATGTAGTTCGCAAATACAAATATACTATGAAGTTTGTGTTCATTAGAACCATGACCACAAACAAACAATTGCCGTACTACCTTTAACCGGTAGGTGGCAGTAACACTTCAGAAACTAGCAACAGCCTACTTAAAAGGAACACAAAGAAGAAAATACTCCTACGTCATTGGCCAGAGGTTGCCTAACAGCCAAGATGGCGGCCACAATGTTGAGGTCGCTTTCTAAACTGGGACGTCCTTCAACCAAAATAATATTAAATAATAATGTATTAAGTCCCAGTTGCACTGTCCTGCAAAACAGGTATGCCGTTTAAAATACGGAATACGTGATTTTCTATTACTTCTCTAATGCCAAGCCGCTAAATCTGCACTCCAACAAGCTAACGATAGCTTCATGCCGACTAAATCCGGTTATCCTGTTAAGGAATATTTCAGAGGTTCTCTAAGTGTCGCGCTGATATGATGCGTTTATTTGCAAAGTATACATAAAGCTACATGTCGGGTATCAATTTCAGAAGCAAAGCATTTGTAACTTGTGAAGTACGCGTTCTTGTTTGCTAACTAAGCTGTCAGTTGCTAGCTTGTCTGTTGCATTTAAAATGTTTTCCCATTCATGCAGAAGGTACTTAAAAGTTATTCTTGCTATCCGTAAAGTTAGTGTATTTTTTCTTAAATATTCATTACGAATTGCTTATTTGTGTTAAAGTTAGTAGAGTCTGAGTGTTGACCCAAAATGCTACTTAGCTTTTAGATTGGTGTTTACTAGTTGGATAACATGAAATTCAGTCTTATTGATGTGTAAAACATAACACGTACTTTTTTTAACAATATAAAGATGCCATTTACAAGATAATTGACTACATTTTGGAGAGACAGCGGGACAATTCCCGTTGAATGACTTTAAATGGCACCGATGGAAAGGCTACCAGTTACAAATGTAAAGATGTCAACCAACAATATTAACACAACATAATCCCAGGTCGATGGTGTTTTCCAGGCAGAAACAATGGCAACCAGATGTAGATTGGATGGAACAATTTTCTGGCGCAGTGATGTATCCAACTGCTTTCAATGAAAAATGGGCCCCGCCGCCATGGAATGGTACCCCCTCTAATTATACACACATTTTCACACACACCAAAGATGCTTGGAGATGTGGGACGTACTCTCCAACGCAAATCTGAACCTCCGGCATGAAACTTTTGTTTTATTGTCTCCCATTAGACAAAGATCCTCCCGCAGAGAAGGAAGTTTCCAACCTGACCATCAACTTTGGTCCTCAGCACCCGGCGGCTCACGGCGTGCTGCGCCTGGTCATGGAGCTCAGCGGCGAGTCGGTGAAGAAGTGCGACCCTCACATCGGTCTGCTGCACCGCGGCACGGAGAAACTCATCGAGTACAAGACCTACCTGCAGGTCGGTCGGCCGGCCGGCCGTCGGCGGATCGCGTTTCGGGCTTTTGCGCACAACGCCTCACATGTTCTCCCCCCCTCCTTCTGACCCTCCAGGCTCTCCCCTACTTTGACCGCCTGGACTACGTCTCCATGATGTGCAACGAGCAGGCTTACTCGCTGGCTGTGGAGAAGCTGCTCAACGTCCAAGCTCCACCTCGCGCGCAGTGGATCAGAGGTACCGACAATCCAACGGTTGTTTGGATTAGCAATACAGACTCACAGCCGCTTGGATATTAGCCTAACGTGGTATTTAGGAAAACTACATATCAGCTAATTGTAAAGGCAGTTGGGCTAAAGGACTCTGGGTACCATGCTAGCGGTCATGTAAAACAGTGGTTCCCAACCTTTTCTGTACCACGGACCGGTTTAACGTCTGACAATATTTTGACGGCCCAATCTAAAGGCGCAGCAGATAAAAACAAAATAAAATGATAAGATCGGCATTAAAAATTGTGTTTTTTTCAATAATAATAATAATAATAATAATAATGAACGTAAATCCACTGTGTAATCATGTGCAACTTCATCAGCGGCGTCCTCGTAGCGTCGCACCAACAATGGAACATGACATGCGTCAAGTGAGACGGATGTAATAGAGAGAATCCGGCCGCTTTTCAAAATAAAACATTAAGACTCCGAAAAAAAAATAATGGAAATTATTTTTTCTTTCTGCGGCCCGGTACCACATGACCCACGGCCCGGTACCGGGCTGGGGACCGGTGGTTGGGGACCACTGACGTAAAACACCAGTCGCAAATTAGCTAGCTAAAGCCTCGTTCAACCTACACGATTTTAGGCGTCCTTCGCCTCCCTTACACTGGAAGACTTTATTAAACTTTTAATAAAGTTAACTTTAGGCACTAGTATCTAGTGTTTCATGAGGAATGAATGAGTGAATTTGTTTGTTTTTTTAGCTTTCATCAAGGACGAGGACAGGGCTGGACGAGTTGTCCTTTTTTTCAAGAAAACTGCTGATTCATCCAACAAATATATCGTTTTTTTCTATGTTCTCATATTCATGTTCTCAGTTCTGTACGGGGAGTTGACCCGCATCCTGAATCACATCATGGCCGTCACGACGCACGCCCTGGACATCGGCGCCATGACACCTTTCTTCTGGATGTTCGAGGAGAGGGAGAAGGTCAGGACCAGCCGCGGCGAGCTAAATAACCTCTGATCCAAGCTAACTACCCCGCCCGTGACTTTGATTTCTTCTGTTTTATTAGATGTTTGAATTTTACGAGCGCGTCTCCGGAGCCAGAATGCACGCCGCCTACGTCAGACCAGGTGGTGTCCACCAGGTGTGTGTTTTGTTTTGTTTTTTTTCCTTCTAAGATGACACACGGATGATGAGAAAGCTAATTTCGAAACGCCTTTCCAGGATTTGCCCCTGGGGCTGATGGACGACATCTACGAGTGGTGCCAGAACTTCTCCATCCGAATCGACGAAGTGGAAGAGGTGATGGGCGGTGTTTCGCCACATCTCCGAGTGTTCCCTCCATCCGAGCTCATTCCAAGCCTTTCTGTGCAGATGTTGACCAACAATCGAATTTGGAAGAATCGAACCGTGGACATCGGGGTCGTTACCTCAGAGGAAGCTCTCAATTATGGATTCAGGTAAGCTGTCGTCATTTATTTATTTTTTTACCCCTTAATTAAGTGTCGAACGTCACGGCCATCTTCTCTTTCCACCAGCGGCGTGATGCTGCGAGGCTCGGGGATCAAGTGGGACCTAAGGAAGTCGCAGCCGTACGACAAGTACGACGAAGTGGAGTTCGACATCCCCATCGGGAGCAACGGCGACTGCTACGACAGGTGCAAGAGGAGCTAACACCTCTTTGTTATTTAGCATAAAGTGAACACCGTTACGGACTTCGTGCTGCGGATGGGGGGGGGTCTGTTGCGTTAGTGTTTTTGACGTTTTTTACGGCAAATTTTACCGACTGCTTTATCCAAGTTACTGGGCTGTCTTATCGCCAGGCATAAGGCCAAAACGAACCCACAGAACCCTTTAGAACCAGAATCTCCTCCTTTTATGTTGTTAATATTATAGCCAGAACGTATTACGCTAGCCATAGCGTCCTATTTTCAGCCGTAGCATATTATGCTAGCCATAACATATTACTCCAACCATAGCACATAATTGTGGCTGCGTCAGTGACTGCTAGCGCAACACGATGACGTCAGACTCAGTCTCCTAGTTATTTTATACAACTTTGTGGATAAAATAAATAATCGCAAACTCGAAAAAATAATCGGAATTGACCAATATTGCGATGTTGGACGGTTACCACCACTCTTTGCTCTCTGTGTGTCCCAGGTACCTTTGCAGAGTGGAGGAGATGAGGCAGTCTCTGAGAATCATGCACCAGGCGCTCAACAAGATGCCCGAAGGGGAGATCAAGATCGACGACGCCAAAGTGGCCCCCCCGAAGAGGTCTGAGATGAAGGTGAGCTGACCTGCCCCGGAAAATGGCTGGAGTCTGCCCGTGCTTGGGGGGGTTTTTCGTTTTATTTTTGGGTCGTGGTCACTGACGCCGATGATGTTTTTTCCTACTTTCCGCCTCAGACATCGATGGAGTCCCTGATCCACCATTTTAAACTGTACACGGAGGGTTACCAGGTTCCCCCCGGCGCCACCTACACAGCCGTGGAGGCACCAAAGGTCGGAGCAACACTCGTTTAGCGTGCCCTAATCCGTTTGGAATTCATAAAGCGAGTTTTGTCGCACAGCGGACTGACCGGAGCGCGTGTTTTTTTTTTTTCCTGCTGCTCGCAGGGGGAGTTCGGCGTTTATCTGGTGTCCGACGGCTCCAGCAGACCCTACCGCTGCAAGATCAAGGCGCCGGGATTCGCTCACTTGGTGCGCACCTCTAACTTTTTTAAAACCAAATATTAACAGCGCCAGGTTTTGGGTTTCTCCAATTGTGCTCGTTTATTGAAATACGGCCGCAGCGTTTTTAAAACTGTCCCAGTTCTCCTTCCTGTTCGCTGTTTGGCTGCGGGTCGCGGCTGTCGAGCATCTGATTCGATGCTCGCCCGGCGCTTTTAATCCTGCATAAACAAAACTGAGCAGTTAGCGTTAGCTCTCAGGGTAGCAGCTCATGAATATTCACTTTCATATGAGCTCACCTCTTAATAGCATTGCGAAGCTACAGAGGTTTTTTTTGGGGTTTTTTTTTCTTTCTTCCAGGCTGGTCTGGATAAAATGTCCCAAGGACACATGCTTGCGGACGTGGTGGCCATCATTGGTGAGATTTGTGCCCCAACGTTAGAGGAGCACATATCGCTTCCGACGCTCATCGCTTTTTTTGTTTTGTCTTGTTTTTCTTCCGACAGGCACGCAGGACATCGTTTTCGGAGAAGTGGACCGCTAAACAACGCCGCCAACGCGGAGGCTCTCCTGAATTCTTCCTTTTTCTCTTTTCCTGTGTTTGTCAGCTCCTTTTTCCTGTTCGCTTCTCACTGTTGACAGCATCACCGACCCGACGTCTCAATAATCCCAATAAATATTTGACCCCAGAACAGGAATCCGCCGTTCGGTGTGTCGCGTCTGTCGGCGCGTCAGCTGACGCCTTCTCTCGCAACCTTCTCGACGCGGACGGACGGAAGCAGAAATCAAGTTGCAGCCGCAGCTCCAGCGACGATTTTTTGTTTTTTTTTTTTTTAGCTGCGTCTTGAGCGTCGAAAAAAAAAAAAAAGGGGGAGTGTTTAACAAGATCCGAGCCAGATGGACTTAAAGCTCAGACCACAACTTCCCGTCTTGGCTGAGGTATGTAGCGTTTGAGCATTTTTCATTAGTCGGCAAAAGAGGATACAAAAAAGAAGAACGAGAAGAAAAAGCCACAGCTTCAGTTTTTGAGTCGCCGCCCGGAGTCCAGTCGTCGCTCGGCCGATATCATGGCGACGGGAACGAACCTGATGCTCGTGGCCATTTCTCTCTTCTTGAACTTCGGGACGGCCGGTGAGTTTTGTCCAGCACTTTTGAGACCTTCGATTTGTGTCAAAGTGAAGGTGAATTCGGATCAAAAAAGTTAAAAACGCACCGATTTTGTCCTTCGTAGTGAGCCGGCCTAGACGTATTAGAGCTTGTTTAGCGCTAGCGGACGTAAATTTCAATTTTCTTACATATTTCCTGTAAAAAAAGTCATTCTTTATCGCGTGGAAACTCTTTGGTACGTTTGTTCAGTTTTGACCGCCGAAGAAGAAAAAAGGCTTAATTTTCCTCAATATTTAACCGTTCACAGCTCGTAAACAGCAAGAAACAGTCTGATAACATTTCACTTTGATTTGAATCACCGGTTGATGCCAAATACGTTGCAGGTTTATTGTTTCCACCAGTTTAGACAGAGGCAGACCACTTTTGTGCGTGGCGGTTTTGTATCGCTACGGAAACCAAAAGCTCAGAGGTATGAGGCTTGTTTCACCCTTCCTCGAGCCGCTCGCTGATCAACACCCATCCTCCATCGACGCGTCCTGGGGCGCTTCTTCGGGGCAGTGGTGTGGTGAGGCCCCCCCCCCCCCCCCCCCCCCCCCCCTTCTTTCCTTTCTTTTTTTTTTTCCCCTTTTTTTCCTTATCCTTCCCCCCTTTTTTTTCTCCTTTTTTTTTCTTTCTTTACCCCTTTTTTTCCTTCCCTCTTTTTTTTTTCTTCTTTTTCCCATTTTTCTTTCTTTTCTCCCCCCCTCCCCCTTCCTTTTTCCTTTCTTTTTTTATATCCCTTCCTCTTTTTTTTTTTTAAAATTAAAAAAAAAAAAAAAAATTATACTTAAACAACCTAACCCCCCCCAAAAAATATTAAATCTTCCCCCCCTCTTCACCAACACAAACCCCCTACTCCTAAATTTAATTAATATATTTTAAATAAAATTACCTACTCTTTTTTTACTCATTCCATCATCCCCCTACCCCACTTTTCCCCTAAAAAAAAACCCACTCCCCCCCTTAAAATTAAAAAAAAAAGAGCTTTCATTTTTTTAATTATCCACAGCTTCTTTAAAGAAGCTTTTGAAGACGTGAAGGTCTTGGTTTGGGTCATCTGCCGTCGCCCGTGGCAACGGCGGGGCCAATCAGCTTTTTTTTTTTTTTTTTTTTTTTTTTTTTCGCGTAATGTCTTTACAAGGCCTAATCTGTTCACCTCAAGATGTAGATCGGCTATCGATCCCCGTCTTTTTTTTAAGTCAACCAATCCAAACTTTCAGCCGCCGTCACCGAGCCGCAGATCTGCTACATCCTGGACGGAATCCTGTTCCTGTACGGAATCATCCTCTCGGCTCTCTACTGCAGGTTGAAGGTCGGCACGCTTGTTTTTCTTTTTTTATATTTAGTTTGATTTGTTTGCTAACGATGCGTTCTTTTTCCTCCCACAACAGATTCTCAACGCAAAGGCGGCCAAGGTTAAAAAAACCGAACCGGTAAGAGTTCAATGCGGGAAATAGTAACTTTTTTTTTGTTTTTTTTGTTTTTAATTTCTTTTTTTGGGAAGCTGGCTGCGGTGGGCTTGATGGTTTTAATCACTTCGCCGCAGCAAGATTAAACTTCCCGTTATCTCTCTCTCCATCACACTAACATAAGGTTTCAAACGATGCCTTCACTGGTAGCTCAAACAGTACTGACTTAAAGCCCAAAGCTAAACAAACAAAAAAAGCTGTTCAATCATCAGATTTTTCGTTCTTAGCGATGGTATATGATATGTTTTTAAACTAGACAGAAGTCAGTAAAAAAAAAAGCAACCACCTTTTTTGGAGTTCTGTAAATGCCAACCTTTGTTTCACAGTTGTGTTTTTCTTCTCCCCCCCCACCCCCTCGCTCTTCTTATTTCCTTTTACAAGCTACAAACTGGTCTTAGGCTCACCACATGTGACACACACACACACTTTTCTTCTTAGCGTAGCGTTTGTCTCACACCCATGTTTGAATGTTGTCTAATATCTGCTCCTCTTTCCTGAAAGGGTGAAGAAAGAGTTTACATGGTGGGTACAATATCTTCCAAACGACTGATTCAATAAGTAATAATTGTGCCTTTTTCAAAAACAAATATCTAGATATATAAACGAATAAGCCTTGTTTTTGTCCTTGTAGGGCTTAGGTTCCCAAGACCACGGCACGTACGAGACCATCGGCATGAAGAAGTGACCTGATCCCCGTAAACGATTCATATCAGCGTATTTAAATGTTTTATATATTCTGCCGAAACGTTCGAACATAACTCTTTATGAACGCAAACGTTCGATATTCCATGTGCCTGCTTTTTTTTTTTTCTTTAGAAATTTTATATTGGCGTAATTTATAGTAAGAAAGGCCAATGGGGATTTTTTTTTTTTTTCTTTTTCAATCTAGTACAGTTGTCTTTCGCCTCTTTAAACTGCTTCGCACGCGTTGACATCACAAATAAAACTCAGGCCTGACACTTCGCAAGTGTATTTTCGAAGCCGTCTGTCCGGTGTGTCAGTTTCCTCTTTTGGCCCCAGGAAACGACCTCAGAGCTTTTTCTGTTTTTTGCACACCAACGCGCTAAAAGAGGGTAGCGCCACCGGCTCCCTCGCTCACGCCATCCCCGCGTGCTCCGAGCGCCGCCGTCTGCCGACCACAGGATGGCAGCGAGGGTGTCTTTGGGCGGCGTCCGCCTGTTTGAACGCCCGCGGGACCTAGAAAAAGTGAAACAACTGCACCAAGGAAGGTTAAAATGGTAATAAAAGCGTACTGTGTGTTGGGGGCATTGGGGGATTCTGGGCCTACAGGTGGTTAAACATTCTATATGATGCAATTTGTGACTTATTTGTCCTTTTTAACAAGGTAGATCATTTTTCTTTATTTCATTAATGAGTTAGAGTTGAGGTTAGGGGTATATTTACCTCTAAAAAAATACCAAAAACAAGAACCACACTAAATTTGCTGCCCTTTTTACCACCTCTTCGTGACGGCTTTACACCTGCCTCTCCTTCAAACGGAGCAAGTAACAACCCGAAAATAACTGTCATGTTGCCTCAGTATAACAGGAAAAGCGACTTTTGCTGAGTGTGTACCTGCTTGTGCGTGCATGTGTTCGAGGCGTGTGTGTGAGAGAGAAACCGAGAGAGAGAGAGAGAGAGGGAGAGGAACACAAGCAGGTGTATCCCAAACAGGTAAAGCAGCTGTTTCTTGGTGTCAGGATGGCTTTGGCTTGGGAGGCTCCTTATTAAGGAATTTGTGTCTTTCTTCCCAACCAAGGATTGGTTTTTCAGATGCGAGTCTGGGTGAGGAAGGCATGCGTTTGCCTGGGCGCTTTGGGTTCTCTGACTCGCACCGGATTGAACTCTTAACCTGTTCCCGACTGTAGACCGCTGGGAAGGATGACAACCCTGCTCCGGTCCCTCTGCATCCTTTTCTTCTATGGTAAGAAGAACGAATCAACAATGTGGATAATTCTACCCTTTTTACATGCCCAGGGCACTTTTTTGGGCAAAAAAAAGCATAATCAATATTTGGATGTTTTTTTTTGTTGACAATGGGTGTGTCTGGACTTGGGGGGGGGGGGGGGGTATTGGAAAAAAGCAGTTTTTAATGTATGGTTGACACTTTATCTGTGGGTGTACGCTAGCTTTTAGTTAGCTGTCCTTTTCTCGATAATAGGCTCAGCCGGAGCCGAACGGTTCAAGAAAACACTTGCGCGTCGTCTGACATTTCAGGAAAAACAGGTTGCCGTCGATCCCATTTGCCCGTCATTTGGGTGATTCAGGGAAGGGTGGCGGGTGTTGGGGGGTGGGGGCATGTGTGGGCCCATGAGTAGGCGTCTTTGTGGTGATCACAAGCGTGTCAGCACTATTTGTCTGTTTGACAAATAGAATCATGCCATCGGGTTTTCTAAAGAACCTGTAGGGGTAAAGTGGCGTGTTATTCCAATAATGCAGCACAAGCGGATTCTGCAGAGGAAAGTTCCCACACACAAACACAGACTCACTGGTGGAAAGGTGGAAAAACACACCTGTATCAGCAGTACACTCATCTTTGATGGGACAATGCATGAATCATGTCATTTTCCACTCATTTCAACGTGTGCTAACAGGAGTGTTGTGTTTATCTCAATATATATTCGACCAGTCAACTGGTGGAGGGGGTTAACGCAAGTACAGCAACAACAACGATGATCATAATCATCACCTTTTCCCAATATGGCCTTCGTTTTTTGCCAATGTTTGGAAGCGAATTATACAACCATGATCAAATATTGTAATTGTCACTTACGATGAAACAACCTAAAGTGACAAACATCACCCTGCTGCAAAATGTTGCTTCTTGCAGTAAATCGGTTAGCACCGTGGCTAATAAAACCAAAGTTGTCTGAAACAGTAAGGAGCTGATTCCAGATCAGGGCAGTATAAAAAGCCAATTCATGAACTTTATGGACAGGTAATACAAACTTTTACTGGCTTTTGTGGGCACACGGTTCTGTGGTTTATTCCAGGATTGTTTGCCGTTGCTAGCTTTTGTGCTAGGATATTTGTTATTCTAGTCACATTGTTATCACGTGGAGGGTGGCTCATAGAGCTCGAAGGGAAATTGCGCATGTAATGCCAAGCATAAAGAAATTAGGCTTTTTAATTGTTCGCTATGTTTACTTTTGAGCGCTTTGACCCCCACAAAAACATCTGAGGTCTTTAAAGGGTTTTTACAAATGAATTAACACATGATTTGTACAATTCCTGCATCTCCAAAGTTACCTGAACCTACATTAGGGTGTATTTGATGTGTTTTATTTTCCTCATTTATCAAGAGCCTTAATTTATGCTCGCTAATATTGTCATTATTATGGTTTTGGGTTTGATCCATCTGCTGCAATTTATCTAAACTTTGGTTTTTTTTGTTTTTGTCCTTCGGTCCTAACAATACCGCAACCACAGGTAGGTGTCTTGTCGATGAATCAATCAGCAAGTGAACGATTTTACCACATGGTTTAAAGTCAAATGTGGCGAGCAACGTGGAGGAACCCTGGGAATTGCGATCTTATCCTGGTGTTGGGCATCCACGCGTGTGACGGGAGAGCGTGGCAGCAGGACACGTGATCCTTAGCGCGCTGCGCTTGATGCGGTTCCTCTGGGGCCTCGTTCGATCTCTCTGGTTACTCCAGACGCCGAGGCGAGTGTCCGCGAGGGCGCTTCAAGAGCTTATCTCGAGTAACTCGTTATGCGACATACCTTCTGGTGTGTTGAGGGCTTAATCTCTGCAATCTTTTTGTTGTTGAACGGATGAGTGCCCCTGTCTGCATTTCTGCTGCACGAAAACTCACATGTCAAATAAAAGTAGATCGACACTTTTAGGTCATGCTAGCAAAAATTTTGGTGATCCCAGGCAGCTTTTAACCATGTCAAACTAGCTCACAAGCACACAATCTTACCAAATCCAAACTGGATAGCTCAAATATTTATATTTGAAAAAGCACATTAGAGGGCTTTGCAGTGTCAATGTTTTTGTGTGGACTAATTTGCCGAATTTTCCACCACTATGGAAGAAACATCATATCCAAAACAACTAGTCTGCAGCTTTTTCTGTGTTTTTCTGTTTAGCCTGACAAGACCTATGCAAATTGCCGTGGGGAAAAATAGCTCTTGGCTCTATTTTGAACTTCCACGTCCCACCATGTTTTTTTGAAAACAAAGAGACATCAGTTAAAAAAGTCACGCGTAAACCAGTAACTGACCATCAGCAGTCTGCCCTGGAGCAAGTCAAGTCTGCACCTCAAAGAACCAGTAAAGGAACTGCGGCTTCCTACCTGGAATTTGCATACCGTGTCCGCTTTTGGGTGGAGTGGGTGGTGGGTGGGGGGGTGTAACATTCCTTTAGGGACTCCAAATTGCCCCTCGGTCCCAATGCGTGAATGAATAGTGTATGTGCCCACCAGCAACATGCCCCAGACGTATTCCCTTCTCTTGTTGGGCTTAGAACTACAAATATAGTCAGGAAAAATGTTTAAAAAGTCCCCACCCCGCCTCCGTCCCAATATGAGCCGGGGCTGATGTTTGGTTGTCCGGCTCTGGTTTGGCCTAGAGACAATCGAGTTTGGAGGAGGCGCAATCCAAATAAAGGTGAACGGAAGTAAACTGAGTGTATTTCTCCATTCCCTCTTCATCTCTTCCAGTTACTGCAACACATGGAAACTTCGTGGATCTCCCCTCCAGCGATCCCATCCTCTCCTTGGCAGATGAGGAGACCGTCCTGCCGTGCCGTTATCAGCCCGGCGCGGGCGCCCAGGTGGTGCAAGTCACCTGGTCTAAGGAGAACTCCGACGGCACGAAAGAGCAGATTATTACCGCGCACCAAATTAACGGCCAGACCGGTCAGTGTTAAGTAGGCGAACGGCATTACTTTAAGGAACACACTCACTGGGGCGTGAAAACTCATTCGGACATGCTCGTTCCACCGTGAAAACTTCCGGTACTACAAGTCGACTGGATAGTTTCGGGCTGACAAGTGTTGGTTCGAGGCCCTTTTTTCCCCCACCGTCGAGGGGCACCAACAAAGGCCAAAGGCAAATGTTCACAGCTAGAAAAAAAAGGGGTAAATGAACTTGAAGAGACGTTGACGATGTACCTATATGACAGGGTTAGACCTGTAACAATTTAGGAAGTGATGCGCCGTGTTTTTAAAGCTGCGTTTGGAATACCTACGCTGTGATGGAATTTTCAAATGGAATGTGTGCGAGTGTGTCTGTGTACTCTACCAAAGTGCTCATTCTGCTAGCAAAAAGAGGACATGGTTGGATAAAGGGGTGGTTTAGGTTAGTCCCCTTAACTTCAATGAACTCTTTAGGGGCTAAAGCATGGTTTTAAAAGTATGAAAGGGTTTTAAAGTCAGGGATAGAGGGCTAGTTGGAATGGTTAAGGTAGGGAGCTTGTTAAGGTCCTCACGAATGTGGAAATACACAGATGTGTGTTTGTGGGTATGTGCAAACAAGATGAGGGGCAACAAAAGCTTGAGGCATATTGTGAAACATTCTGTTCTTGATTTTTGTGTGTGTGTGTTACTTCCTTTTTCATGCTCAACCCTGTCCCCTCTTCGTGACCTCTTGCACGCAGCTTTTGGGAAGTGGTCGCGCCGGGTGCGCTTCAAGAACAGCGACCCTACCGTGGACTCAGCACTGGTCATCATGAGCACGGAGGTGTCCGACGAGGGGACGTACCTGTGTCACGTCAGCACCTTCCCTTCGGGCAACTTTGAGATGGGGATATCCATCACCGTGTGGAGTGAGTGGAAAATTCTGCCGGTTGAGTCGCTGTCATGTGACCTATGAGTAAAAATGTGAATCTCAATTATTGTATAATGGAAAAAAAGTTGCAAATACATGAATTCTAAATTATCCAAAGGACCAAAACAGGAAAAATTGTATATGATAAAACAATAATGCAAAGTATTTGGTAAAATTCTTGTTTTCCAGCTGCTTGTGATTCAAGACCCAAGTTGGGACTTTGACTACACCCATGATGACTTAGTTTTAACCTTTTCATTGACTCTGACGTTGACTTAAACAGTGGCTGATGAAACCAGAGACTGTGTCCGGTCTCTGGGTCTGGTAGTCCTGACTTGACCCAGATCCTCGTCCTGTGATTTGAAAGAATTTAGGGAGCAAAATACCCTGAATGTTGCTGCACAGGAAAACATGTTTACAGAAAATCTCCATAAATTCTATTCGTGCTACACTAATCAAACATTGCACACCTCCCCTCCAGCCGTTCCTATATCCTCCTTGGAACCGGAAATTCTGGTGGAGGGTCAGTCCTACCGGGAGGCTGCTTACTGCCGCTCGGTGGCCCATCCTACCCCTCGCCTCTCCTGGGACACGGACCTAAATGGCCAGTCCACTAACCACGTGTCGGACAATGGGGTGGTCACCTCGCGATACTCCCTACACCCCCTGAGGAACATGAACGGCATGAAATTGGACTGCCTGGTGTGGCACCCCACGCGGGCGGAGCCACGCAGACTCACCAACAAGTTGGTGGTCCACTGTGAGTTTTTATTTCTCGGCCACGAGCAACCGTTACTGGACCATATGGCAACGTACACACATTTTCTTCCTCCTCTTCTTTTTCCAGTCCCTCCCAACCCGGAGATCGTGGGCTACAACGAAAAGTGGCACGTCGGTTTCGAAAACGCTGCAGTCAAGTGCGTGAGCAAAGGGAATCCTGAGCCGCAGATGACATGGACGAGGTAGAGAACCCATCTGGCGTCTTCTGGGACTTACTTGAGGGGACTGCCAGTGCAGGGCCACGGTGACGCGTTCGGGCGCACGTAATACGCAATCAAGCTGCTGTGCAACAAGGATAGGTATCTGTGTGAGGTATGCTAATTCTCTGACCTCTAATACGGATAATGCTTCAGAAATCGGAGTGTTTCCATCCAGATCAAGAGGTCAAAGCTCAGGCAGGTGCTTTATTTAAGAAGGGAAAAGCTGTTAAATCTTACATTGTAGGCCCTGTCAGGAACCAGGCACTGTAGCTCCTTAGAGATGCTAATGCTTCTTTTTACAGTCTTAACAGTCTGCACAGGCCGTGATGTTTTTTTTTATTTGGATTACGCTCTTATACTTTCGTTGATGAAGCATTTATGTCACAAAATGCCCCCGACTCCCCTGAATGACCAAACATTCTAGATAGTTTTTTTGGCCTGGCTTGAATTGCAAAAATTATCATTTTGGTGTTGTCGGGGTGTTTTTGAGTCATTTCCTTCCTTCTGTGGAGATGTTGTAAGGGCGTGGCGGGAGGTTTCACTGTCAACAAAACGCGTGCCTTGTAATGTCAGCGGAAGCGGAACGGCTCCCATTAAACTAACGAGCGACATTTGGGCTTAAAGGAGAAAACTGGCGCTCGCAGATCGATCGAAGTTTGCCCGAGTTACCCTGACATGTCCGGGGAAAAACAAAAAACACAAAAAAAAACACCCTGTGTCTCATTTTCATGATGATGATTATGGTGACGAGCACAGTCACACTTAGTCACATGAACACACCTTGGGAAAAGCAAAGCTAAACCAGACACATGCCACAGACAGAGATGTCACTCAACCCCCCTTCATTATAATCAACCTGTTCCTATCCACCACTCACACACACACACACGCACACACACACACACATACACACATATAGGCATGTACGCACGCATGCAAATGTACCAGGGTGGCTAAACTTGTTGGCTTTGTCAATAAAAGGCATCAGGTGTAGTAATGCTTGGTGTCGTAGTATCCTGTTGCAGCTTGTGTGGAGGACGGATAAGACGGTTTCACACGAAGGAGGGAGGAAAGGAGGAAAGGGGGGTGAGAAAAAAGAAAAAAGTGGTGACTGGGTTCGATAAGAACTTATTCTTAAGGTGTGTCGACCACATGAAGAAATTTGTGATGGTACAAAAAAAAAATGCGACGTCGACAGTGGTCATGTTCGGATAGCGACAATAAATCAGCACAGGCAACACCCTCGGTAGTGTTGCTAACGTCATAAAAATCTTGTCTGAGTCACAGGCTGGTGCCAGGAACTTTGACGGCACAAAAACAAAAAGTGAATTTGCTTGTTCCCTAGTGAAGAAGAAAGGGTAGTAAACACCCATCGACAAAAACGGAAGCTTTATTCCAATGCCTTTGGACGTACGCCGGAATGGACTAAAATGCTTTTAAGAGGTGTCGTGTGCAGGGGATGTATCGTGAGTTTTGCATTTAAGCCACATCCTGATTAAGATAAATTCACAACCACCTGTTTGTGCTCAGAGGGCGTTCCAGGTTTTGCTCACCCAATGCTGCGATTAGCTCTGGCAGAGTAAATAATTGGGTTTAAAAGCTGGTCACTCAACACTATCCTTAAAGTCTGCAGCATTAGCAATTTTAGGCATCGATTTAGGCACACTTTTTCTGTTTTTTCTGTACTTTAATGTGTGAAAATGTGTGTTCTTTTACCCTTCTCTGCCCTTTTTGACTCTCATCAGCATACGGGCCTGCTCAAGGTTTCTCCCTGGTAAAAGGGAGTTATTCCGTAACGCTGCTGTCTGTTTAGGGTCTAAGGCTCTGGGTGTCCCTAAAGCTTCTAGAGACAATTCTGACATTCCAGAAGCGACAACAAGTTGGAAAAGTGCTTTTGAATTATCCTGTGATTGTGTTGATTTTGTTGTGTCAGCCCTTAGTCGTACAGACGTTGACGATGTGTATGAAAATATGTCTGATCAGATGAACCTGTTTTTCGGAGAAGCGCTAAACCCTGTGATGCAACTGTTTGCAGAGAGGGTGGAGAGTTGCCAGAAGGTGTGACCCCCCACCCTAACGGAACGCTGGCTTTCAGACGACCCCTGAGCCCGTCCGACGCCGGCACCTACCGCTGCGTGGCGAAGAACGACGTGGGCGTGGCCAGTGAGACGGTGGAGATTATCCTGACAGGTAGATGACAGCGCTGCTGAGGGAGAAAACATGCAGACATCCTCCTAATCCTGCCACCCCCCCCCCCCTCTTTTCCGCTCTGCCCAGAAACCGCCAAAATCCGAATAAGCGAAAACATGCTGATGATCATCGTGGGGGCCACAGCCGGGGGGCTGCTGATCCTGATGGTCGTCGCCATCATCGTCACCACGCGTCACCACAAACGCAGGAACAAAAAAACTGGAGAAGGAGCTGACAGAGAAGAAGTACGCAGCCTTTGATTAGGATAAGACGATACGACACGATAATTTACACGAAAAAAAGGCCTAAGCTTGAACGCAAGGCCCCGAAAAAAATGACACATTCTGCAAAATAATCAGGACATTTTCAGTAGCGTTTGGAAAATAGATCAAAACCCCGTGATTTGTGAAGTTCTGACTCCACAGTCACCATCTCCACCCCCTTTCCTCCCTTCCTTTTCCCTATGTCTTGTTTTGTAGAGAGGAATTAAACACTCTCTCCAGGCAACCATCTTCCAGGAGGATGAACTCCGTCAGCACGGATCCCAGAGGAACGGTACTGCGGCTGAATTATTCACTTCGCATTAAACATACTGCATCAGTATCTTATATTTTTTTCTCTCTCCCACGCTCGCCCGACCTGATTCCGCTTGTCAGGCTTCGTGACATCACTGATCAAAATCAGAGTGCTGCCGGTCCCATACGTCCCTCTCATATTCAGGCATTCTTATAGAAAAACCCGGAAGAATCTGATGATTATTTCGGATTGCGCCGCGTTGGTACGGCTGTAATTTCACTCAGGGGCCCGATGCGGGTTTCTCATCTGCCATCACTTACTGCTTGGCCTACTTTTCCTGCTTTAGAAGTTTTCAAAGGCCACGACGTTAGATGTACAGACTTGTTTTTTAAGGTGGTGGGGAGCAGGGGCGGGGGAGGGGGTTTGGTGAAGTTTGTTGGGTTTCTCTGTAATCCCGTGTCTAATTTTAATCTAAACTTGTGTTATTCCATCCCAGGTGGAGGAAAACATCCCTCTGAAGGAGGAGGGAATGCTGGGGAACAGTTTCTCTTCGCTCGGGGTCAGTCTACCACCGCAGTACCTCCACACGCTAGTGGCACTTTACCGTCCGTATATAGATATAAATAATTCCAAGATATACGTCCTTTACTGTGCTCAAAGGGGTTCAATTCGATTTTGTTTTATTTATATAGCGCCTTTTGGAGTAAAATTGTCTCCAGGTGCTTTATAGAGGCAGAAACCCGAACCTCCGGGTAGACAGAGTGGCGAGAAACAACTCCCGTTTAACAGGAGGAAACCTCGAGCAGAACCCCCCATTTACAAGGAGGAAACGTCTTTGGAATGTGAGCTGGGTAAAGGTGAAGAAGAGGGAGACAGGACAGAGAAAATATCAGAAATAGATAAAGATAGAGAATGAAATACACTTATGTAGAATAGAAACAAAGAGAATCATACTTTTTAAAGATATCGCAAAAATAGAAATACAAACATAGCAGACGTAATACACGTAATACACATAGAAATGATACAGCATTGGCAGGTTTTAATAAAAAAGGAGAAACAGAACAGGCAGGTGTTGACAGTCAGCAGGGTTTTTTTTTTTTCATTCACTTTTTTCAAGGAATTACAAACAAACCTGCACTCTGTGATCTGAGTGTTTGTTTAGTATGGAACCATGAGATCCTGCTGGTTTAATGGAGATAGTCTATCGAGAGCTTCATGTTAGTAGGATCATGTTAAAGTCTGCTGGCCTTCACTGGAAACCAGTAAAGTAAAGCAGAAACTGGAAAGATATGATCTCTTTTGTTGATTCGTGTCCGAATCGCGGCTGCAGCTTATAAATGGAATCATTTAGGACATCCTGAAAGTAAAGAGTTGCAGTCGTCCAGTCTGGAAGCAACAAAGGCATGGGCGTTTTTTTTTTTAAGCATTTCACGAAAACAGGATTGTCCAGATCTTAGCAATGCTGCGTAGGTGAAAGAAGGCGGTCCTCAAGACTTGTTTATTATGAGGGAGAAATGACACGTCCTGGTCTTAAAGAGGAGTTTATTAGTAATAAATTGGAGATCATCCACTTTTTATGTCTTTGCGACATGCCTGGAGTCTGCCGAACGGCTCTGTTTCTTCAGGGTTTATGGATTATCGTCATGGCAATGAAAATTGATGCCATGTCTCTGAAAAAAACAGGATCGGCCCGAGCACTGAAGCCTGTGACGGGCTTTTGTACACCCAAAGGGAAACATCCTGGATAGGAACAAACTGAAATCTACCTGATAGATACGGTTTAAACCCAGTCGAGATCCTAATCCTAATCCTAATCTCATGGCGTAGTCTTTGTAAAAAAATGCTGTGATCTACAATATCAAAGGCAGCACCGAGGTGCAGCAAAACAAGTATAAAGACACGTCTGTTGCCATGAGGTCATTTGTGACGTTAACCATTGTTTTCGTGTTATGATCAAATCTAAAACCCAAATCTGACCCCAACTGTCTCCCAACCAGCCTCTCACGTATGATAGCAATGAACAGGAGGTTGAATATCGGTCTGTAGCTTGTAAGAGTCTGATAAGAGCAGTTTAAAATGTCTGAGGTACATAACCCGTTGTCAAAGATAAAGCAATCGAATCTAGATTATTATCTCACCTGTTAAGGTGAGATAGCTTCCTGTGTTTTCGAACGCTAACCAAGTGCTACAGAAATTAGACTTCACTGAGTTTGAAGTCACACACGGGTCCCCTGTTCCCTGTTCACTCCATATGGTGTTAACTCCACTGGCCTACTTAGCGCGCTCACCCCTAAGTTGTACTTCCGATCTTTAAATGGAGTCGTAGCGTCACACGGTGAATATGCACCACATCAACTTTGGGCTCAACTTTATAAAAAACAAGATTGATTGATTTATTTTTTAAAAAAAGGTCATTTTTGAACCCTGACTGCTGATTGGTTAGGATCAGAGGCTTGGTTATAGGATGCTTTCTAGCCATTTTAATGGGAGGTCCTCCAGATAACTGAATTTACATCAGCCTGTTCGCTTTTTTCCCGACATGGACAGGAACACGCGCAGTGCCGCGACAGCCGGTCGACGATCTCAGGTGGCCGAGTCGGAGGTGCGTTCGACCACCTGGGCAGACCCATGCTGCATAACAACTCCCGCAGGACAAGAGAAAGACATCTGGACATCGACGAGGAGAACCAGCTACGAGTGGAGACCTTTGTAAGAGACAGCACCATGTCTCTAGTAAGCCTGTTTTTTTTTTTGCTCTTGTTTGTTTTATTTTGTTTGTTTTAGGGCAAGTCAAAGCCTGACATCCCCAAATCCTGGAATGCTTCTCATTAATTCTTTGCGTAATCGCCTGCTGATTTTTCCTGTCCCCCCCGCAGCAGGAGTCTCGTTTCTGTCCGCCTCTGGTGCCGTCGCCTTTCCCTGTCCTCCACTCCACTGAGTTGCTCAAGCATCTGAACGGCAGGGCCATCGTCCCGGGGGATGCGGATTCGCAGCAGGGAAGCACCACCAAGGCGAACCAGCACGCGCCTCTGAGCTGCAGCTACCCGCCGGCGACAGACGACGAGGACGAGGTCGACGAGGGTCTGGGCGGTCCCGCCAGTCAGGAGAACCAGGACGACCAAGACAGCGAGACCAACAGCTCCCACGTGTCCGAAGCCTGCAGCATGCGCCGCTATCAGCAGACTAATGGCACGCTGAGGCCCAAACTCCACCCGAAACCTGGCCAGATCGGTCCACACACCTCCACCATCCACAAGGCGCAGATAGTTTAGCAGTATTGGGATCCAAAAAAAACTTCTTGAACTTCAGCGATGCATCTTTTCATGGAGGTGCAGAACGTCGACCCATGGATCTCTTTTTTGGGGGGGGGGAATTTTCCCTTGACTGCACTGGATTACCAAATATAAGGTCCCCACATCCCCTGTGGGAGGAAACACTTCGGCAAGCAAAATCACAACGCTTCTGCAACGCTCGATACGTGCGCTGACATTAGCTCTTCTTACACAACAACCTTTGGCGCCCGATCCAAACGGCAGCCTAGTTTCGCTTAAGCCACACCTGAAACATGCATACCTCCTCATTGTCTTGTGCGTTTTGCCCCAGAATGGCATTTCTCGCTCCCAAACAAACACACACGCACATTATGCTAATATTAAATTGTGGAAATCAAGACAGTTGTGCAAACAAAATGATTACCTCCCCCCGCCGTTTTATTATGTTGTAGCTCTGAGAAGCCACTATTTTAGTAAACGTGCATACAAAAGGAGCAAACACTGACCCAGTGTGCAAAATATAGGCAGATGCAGTGTAAATACATGTTTGTAAATGCATTAATCTGATCGTTGACCTTATTTTCAGTGTTGTAATTTGTTTGGCATGCACAGCATGAACGAAAACTTGCATGAATTTACTGGAACTGCGACAGTTTCTCTCCACCTAGTTTTCGCAAGAGACATTTTTAATAATATATTTTTCATCTTTAGTATTTCTAGGAGGTCAGAGTCTTCTTTGTACTCGCGGACGAGTATTGTTGTGCTTTTGAGTGTTGCAAGTGGATTTACAACCCAGGTGTGGGTAACACTGTTTTAAAAGAAAAAAAAATAAAATGCCGTCTTTTTTAAAAAAAAAACATGTAAAAAGTAATATTTTGTTAGTTGCTTCCGAAAAACTGCACATTACTTGGATCACATGTTAAATTGAGGGTTAAATTAGTTGCGTTTGAATTGCATGTAGAATGTGTTGCCGACAGCGCCCTCTAACGTCCACTACTGAGAGGTGCGCCTAAACTCCATTGTACATATAAAATAACCTTTTTTTAAAAAATAAAAATTCCTTGTTTTTTTTTGTTCAGTAAAGCATTTTAACATCACATAAATCCATTTTGATTTTAAAGGCAGCCAGAAAGACTAAAACATAATTACACAAGAAAATAATTGCAATAAAGAAGTGACCGTCTATATTACAGCGTTTTATTTGTGTACTCTTTACGAACGGCAGGGGGCAGCATTGCGCTTTTGTGCGTCTGTTCAAGCGCATCCGAAGAAGAACAGCTCTAGAAAGCTAAGATGGCGGAGGAGCAGCAGGAAGCCTCACAGGGAGATATGGAGGGTGAGAGAAACAGTTTTAGCACGAAAATCTAAAAGGAAACCATGTCATGCCATATAAAAGCAACCGCATACACAAATGTCTGTAAGACTTTTCAGCCGCCACCTGTTTGTGATTGTCGTGGGCGACAGGCAGCGATGAGGGGGAGACAGACGCTATCGTTAGCTGCTGATGCTAACACACACACAAAGAAAAAACATATTTAGTTACTACTGTGGCATTTTTGAAAACTGGCAGTCGTTGAGGTTTTCATTTTAGTAGCTTGAAAATGTCATATTGGTCTCCAATACAAGACACTCAGACACGTTCAGCGCAATTGCGGCATTCGTGACAAAGATTAGTTTTGTTTTCGCACAGGTGGAGCTAGCTCAGTTTGTTAGCTTTCGGCAAGATCAACAGTTTTCCTGTAAGTGGGTTGAGAGATTCTTTAAAAAACGGACACTAATACCTTATATTGTTGTTTCTAGAATTACAAGGTATGACATTGTTCTTAAATTTTAGGCATAAACATAAAAAAACTGCTAAAGTCCTACTGAACGTGTTCGACCGATATTTCGAATGCCCCTGTATGTATGAACTGCTCTTAAACATCATTTTACGGTACAGTTTAGGTCATCTGATTTGTACAGACGATTTAATATAGTCAGAAAAACATTTTGTGTCTCAATTCTAATGCCTTTATCCTGTGTTAATCCCACAAAATCTGTTTTATATGCAAGTGTGGCGCTATGAAGACAAATCCTCCTAAAAAATCCCATAGTGACCATATAGTTTACTTTTTGTACACATTTACACTCAGGACTGTATGAATTTTGCCTTTTTAATACATTTAGATAAACTATTCTGTGGGTATTTGGTGTTCCGTACATGCAGTGCCTTTCCCACTTCCTCCGGTTAGCGCGTTAGCGACTCCGGCTAACAGAACTTGTCCTCTTTCTCCTCCAGGAATTAACTACCTCGCGCACGATGAGGCCATCATCGCCCAGCAGG
>CAAE01008628.1:0-15086 GCA_000180735.1 Tetraodon nigroviridis | reverse complement strand
GTTGGTGGATTAGGTGTTGTTGGTTTCCGGGTGGTTGGTCCACGGGTTGTTGGTTCAGGCGTTGGTGGATTGGGTGTTGTTGGTCCCCGGGTTGTTGGATTTGGTGTTGTTGGTGCCCGGGTTGGTGGATTAGGTGTTGTTGGTTTCGGGGTGGTTGGTCCACGGGTTGGTGGATTTGGTGGTGTTACGGGTGGTATAACTGTTGGATCAGCTAAAAAAATAAAAAAAAAAAGAATGTTTGAGAATTCATAAATAAATTACATGAACCCTTTGTGGGTTTCTCACCTTTACACTTTAGGATACACACAGCATCTACAGCAATATCGGTCAGACTAGTCTCTCCATAGGTTCCTACAATCACAAACTAAAAATGCATGGTATTACTATCATTTATATGCAAATCATTGAGGTATAATCAAACAAATGTAAGCAATATACAGAATACTGAAGTTCACCTTTATGGTGTCAAGTCCCACATAACGAACACTTGCAGGTATCCATCTCTGACCCTGATTCCCTTTTTTGCTGAATACAGCATCTCCTCCGGTTCCACCTGTTGATCAGGTTGGGTGGAGGACAGAACATTCAATAAAAAACACGGCAGTTTTGTTATTATATCATTAAGTTGTTGTAAAACAACTGTACTTTACCTGTGGTAAGAGTGTGGACACTTAATTCCACGGTGGTGCTATTGCCATACAGGTAGTAGTGGAAGGTGAGGTCCAGACATCCAGATGTAAGGTTTACTGAAGGACTTTTAATCCAAGCCTTCTCTCCAGGAATGGCATATTCAGAACTCAGTAACATGTAACTACCAACTGCATATGGGAATCAAAATGTGAGACTAATCAAACAAAATTTTAGGTTTTATGTTATTTTATATAGTGTACATTTTTGGTGCAGCATTGGTGTGCTATTTATAGCTACACAAAAATAAGTGAACTGTCCATTTTAATTTATCAATGAAATTTAAATTTATATAGAAGATTACACTATCCTAATTTGGTTGTGTAAAACCTTGAAGAAGACTGGAGCCAAGTATATGGCTGGTGAATGCTTTCTCAACTGTCATAAAGACCTAAATATCAGTTGTATTAGCTTGGCAAAAAAGAAAGCCAAGAAGCATTTGACCTAATTGCAAATGTCACATTATCAAGCTTTTTGGTTTGTTTAAGTGGACAAAATAAGAGCTATCAAGCATCCCGATGGTCAAAAGAAGCCTTGAATCGATTTTTTTTAATTACTTAATTATAGAAAAGAATAAAAGTGCAAAAAAACATATATAGGCATAAAAATATATAACACCCACTGCATCAGGCATGCTGCTTAAGACTAATAAAAGGAAAACTTACGTCCTGGTTTGGAGAAGTCGTCGTTTGGACCAGTTCCTAAAGTAGGACTTGGACCAGAATATTGTTCGAAACCAAAAATAGCATCATTATCTTGTTCGGTCACCCAACCACAAAAGTCTTCTGCAGTGTCAAAATCACAGCCAGCAACACAGGCTGTGAAAAAAAAAAAAAAAAATTAGATTCCATGTGCACGTGTGTATGTATAATCTTGTACTCACTACACACTAAGTAATAAATTAATTCTAAATTATATATTCTACATTACATAATTCTTCATTAATTCTACTAGCAGCAAACAGACACTATTTTATGGTCTATTTATCTTATGGTGATCTGCAAATGAGTGGTGTAGAGATTTAACAGCATAAGATAAAGATAAAACAGCATCAAAAACTTGCAAGAAGTTGTGTTGCTTGGGGCATTTTGATGTTTTACAAAAGGGTGATGTTTGTGCTTTGCAGCATTTTTCACTGTGTGCAGGTATGTGTGTGTACTCACAGGGACATGCTCCTTCACTAATGACTATGTTGTCCAAAGCTGTGTCACAATATGATGATTTACCTCTCTGGGCCTCAAAGACAACCTATACTCAAAGAAAACAATTCATTATCACTTTGTCCTGTCGTAGTTGATTTATTAGTTTTATTAAGATGTGTCGTTTCTCAATGCTGACATTTTTATGATGGCAGCATTTACGTATTCATGTTTAAATTTTGTATCTCAAAAAAATATATCAAAACAAACAAAACAAATCATACCTGGTGTAAATGGTAGCATCAGTTCAAAACAAAGAATAAGTTGTAAACCTTAGCGTCTTTTTTGAAGAACTACTGTCATATGACCAGATACTTGGTAAACCTGCTTCAAGAAATAACTGTGAGGTGTGCATACTTACTGTATTTTGTTCAGTTGTATCTTTTGACACAGTCACAGAGCCTGGTTGCCATGATGGACTCACAATTCCAGTCTTTTTCCAGTTCTCTTCTTCACCACTAGACTTTCGAGTCAAAACCCTCAATACATTGTCACTATCAGCACCATACATGTAGTACCTAAACTGAATACAGATCTGAGTTGCTGTGGATGAGATGAGAGGGCTCAGCAGACGAGCCTTTTTTCCATCTGGCACATTGTCGCATTCATGATAGACGTAGTACCCCTCTATAGAATGATTAAAAAAAAGAAGAAAAGTATTTTTGAAAGTAAGTTAGGTTTGTCTTAACTTTGAGGCTGTATAGCAGGGGTCTCAAACTCGTGGCCCGGGGGCCAACTGCGGCCCTCGGAAGGATTTTTTGCAGCCCTTCGCTTAATTCCAAAGAATAATGTCAGTGCGGCCCGCGGCGGATGTACGCACAATCCCACCCCCCTACCGCGGGTCACACTGACAGAAGAAGCTGTAATCGGTGCTCATGCAGATTCACAACAACAGATTATTAACGCAGCTTACATCCCAAAATTCAACTTACAGCAGTTGTGAAGCAACGAGTGTAAGTTTATCTGTTAATACGAGTACACGTGTGCATACGGCGTCACCGAAGAACCAAAACAAACCACACATGGCGGTACATGTGCGTGCACTTCACTTTACGCCCCCACAACCACAGTATCTCTCTTTTTTTCGTGCGACCGCGATTTATCGAATACTCAATGCAGCGCAGCCTGACTCAGACTTTATCTCATGTGGCCCCCGGGTCATTTGAGTTTGAGTCCCCTGCTGTATAGGAAATACATATAGTAGATAAACTATGCAGTTTCAACTGACTTCCATCAGGGTAGTCTCCACTTGGGCCTGTGTGATTAGTTGGGGTTGGACCTTTGTTTCTTGTAAAGTCGTTATCGTCTGTGTTATCCTGTGTGAATCTGCAGAGCGGGTCACTGTCCTGGTTGAAGTCACATGAGGTGAGAATGACTCCTGTATAAACACAAAAACAGTCCAATCAAATAGAAAAAAGGATATTGTATTTTTTTTTATGTTTTATTTTAAGCAATGCTATATTTAACATGTTCATCTTTAACTTTAATGCAAAATAAGGTCACAAGTGCTGTATAATGAACAATACAACATTAATATGCTGTAAATGCTAAATGATAAGCAATTAGTTAATCTTGAATATGTATTTCCTGAAAGAATTAGTGAGTCAGCACTGTAAAGACGTTTGTCATGTCATGAGTTGTAAATAGTTTTTTTTGTGCAACATTGCACAACCATGTTAATGTATAATTTAGTGCGGATATTAAGTAATAGTTTAGGGCTTTTATGTTCTGTGTGTTTATTATCAACTCAAGTTATTACAGGTATTATAGCCAGACTCAACTGTAAAAGTGGTTACAAATAGCAGAGATAAGGAAAAAGTAAAGTCCATGCTGATTTCAAGTGCACTGTTTGTGTGAGAGTTACATTTTACTGTCCAAGCTTCACACGAAAAAGCCATTTAATGTATTTCTTTCTATTGCAATAATTGCAATAAATCCACGTGCAACCTGACGCAGCAGAGCAAGGACAGAAATGAAAAGCCTCAAAAAGGGAGAGCTGTCAAGATTTAAAGTGACCTACCATCTTCTCTCAGTGATTTCTTAACCCTGGGAAAGAGAGGATGAAAAATGTATTAGCAATGTTTCTCACAATCTTTCTTTCTTTATAATAATAATAAATAATAATAAATAATGTTTCCCTGCTTATGTAGGACATTCAGGTGCCCTCTTTTGCTTTTGATTTGGAAGGCGCACCTGTCTAAACAAGGCCTTAGAGCTCTTAATGTGAGATCCATGACGTCAAAAGAACTCAGGACTCTCGATAGTTCTCATATAAAAGAGGTTTGGAGCAACTAGGACTCTTCCTACACCTGGGTGTAGTAAGAGTCCTAGTTGAGCTGTTGAGCCAAACTCAACAGTTTGAAGACTCTGGTCAGAAAGCTAACTCAGTCCCCAACCATAACCCTGACTGATGTTCACAGGTTCTTTGTGGAGATGGAAAATGTTTCAGTTGAACCAACATGGAACTCTACGCAGCCTGACTGTGTGTCTTTCTGAGGAGAGTCTTTCATTAGTCCATTTTTCTGTGGTGCCTAGTTTGGTGCAACACACTTTAACAAATACAGCTTTTGGTTAACGCCTGTGGTTCTTGTGGCATTTTTTAGTATTAACAAGGTAGCAAGAGACAAGACACAAAGACAAGGACAAAGAAAACATGCAAATCTGAGATTCAGAATAGTTTGACACTTTGTGTTTACTGCTCAACATGCGAACTGAAGCCCCTTTCTAATTTTTCCCATAAACGAGTTCACTAAGATTGTTATAGGATTGACAAGGTAAATCTTCTGGCCTATCCACTAAATAGTATCTAGGCAATAGTTTGCTGATGGGAAGACTTATATCCAAATACTTAAACATTATAGTAATTTCAAATGAATTAGAATCAATAAAAATACTGAAACTCAAATAGAGTGGAATTTATTGAGATAATTTTGATATTTTACTTAAGGTTGATTTGGTGCCTTCTGTTATGTTAATGGAATACTTTGTGATTCTCACCATACCTGAAATTCATTCTTTTAGGCTCAATAGTGCTTTTAGTTTTCATACAACCATGCACTTTTAAATGTTGCCCCAAATTACTCAGTATACTTTTTTTTCATGAATTGAATTTTAAAACTTTGGATCACTAAACACTGGCACAACTGGATAACACCTAACCCCAAGACGGGTATTTCTTCATGTTTCAGGTTATGGTATTAAAATTATAATTGGGAAAAAAATTGGTTATTCCCCACAGAGTTTTTCTTTAGCTTTTAAAATATAACACTCTTTTAATATAGTCTGCCCCAGTAACATCAAAAAAATCAATTATAAATCGTACTTCCTTTTATTCAATTTTACCTAAAAGTAATTAACTGATATTATGATAACAAACGCCAAAAGAAACTCACTTACAGAGAATCTGTTTAAAATTGTATATTTATCAACGTATTTTAGAATACACATTAGTGTACATTACAATTACACAGTACATAAATAAATGTATACATTTTGGGTAAAATATTTCAAATGTCCTTTAAAAGGTAAAAAAAAATGAATAAGATTGGATATTATGGGACTGACCGTTGATTTGGACTTCCACTTGCAGTACAAAGCCGCATCCATAAAAGCGAAATTAAAAACTTTTGAGTATCCATTGCTGCCACCTGTTCTGCTGTTACTCAGCAGAACAGAAAGACCAAGCAGACTCATATATGGGGACGATTGCCAGGAGGATGCCCAATGAAAACTTAGTTGGGTGGGTTTTTTTTTTTAAATTTTGATGTTACAAAAATGTGTAAATAAGTAACTATTATAGATATGGATAGGGTGGGTCTCTTTTAGTGAGCTGTGGGGCGTTGTTCCTGTATATGTGCGTCTGTGTGAGTATTTGAACTTTCAGCAGTTCATTGGCTGGGTGGGGATGCCCATCAAACAATATATTTTGAGATGGAACTTGTACTTGAGATTATTGTGTAATAAACTTAATACTTTGACCATTTACCATGTACAGATTGGGAAACGTGTGAGTGTGTGTCACTGTGTGCACATACTGTCTATAGTTCAACTTTATTTTAGCAACTTTGTTGCTAAGACAAATGTTAGGCTCCCAAAGTGTATCATCGTTGATTTCAAAGGCTGTTTTTGAAAACATTAAATCACTGTTGTTTAATTGTCTTATGTTGTAACTGCTTTAAGCAACTGAAACAGGCAGCTATTAGGACAGTCCTGGTGCTTTACAGAAACAATGGAGCCAAAGAACTGAGGACAAGAGGGGAGATAGGACAGGATAGTATGATTGAAAATCTCCTTTTTTAACAAGGTAATTCAAACTTCTAACACTTGTTACACAGTTTTACAATTAGGAATCAACACTTAAACATTGAAGCTTTTTCTGTCTGGAGATGAAAAGCGCATGACCAAAATCAACTAATAAACCTTTTAAAAGGCACGAAAGAGGCATGTGGAGATATAGCAATTGATGCCAACCTTGATCAAACTTGTGAACAAAAAAAAACCCAAAACAAAACACTAAGACCACACTACTTTTCCTTATAACTAAAATCTTTTTGCCACCATTCCAGGCTACATTTTCTCAGATAGACACAATCACTGATGAGACAGCAGTAAGACAAAGGTATAGCTTGTTGGAATGAAGATGGGGGTCTCCTAAGGACACCCTGACAATTACTATGCCATTAAAACAATCTTTTATTTGGATGGATTGTTGCCTCATTTGCAAAGTGGTACCAGAATACTTAAACTGAATGTTTCTGCGTCCTCTAGAGGATTCTCACAAGAGATTTTTCCTGTTTTCCATGGTCGCTACAGTCCCCAGTGAAGAAGTCTGGCTTTTGGTTTTTGTGACACTTCACAGTGTAGCCTTCATGGAAAGAATGTTTGCGTTTTTCATTTTTTTTGATGACTGTCCTTCTCCATTGAAGCAATTTAAGTTTTCCCCTTCTTTGTACACCCACATAAAGGGTTTTTTGTTCTTTGGTTGGGATCCATTGTAAATCTGCCTGATAGCTAAAGGCTCATCCTCCCAGGTTCTGCAATCTCGGTGTTCTTCTAGAAATATCTGGAACGTTGACATCCTACAGCAGGGGTGGGCAAACGTTTTGATTCGTGGGCCACAATGGGTTCTAACATTTGACAAAGGGGCCGGACCAGGAGCAGATGAATGGAGTGCTTTGGTACCCCACCTCATTGGAGAAAAAATACACATCTTGGGATATGGAGAAAACATGTGATTTAATTTCAAATGAAAATGAAGAAAAGCATTACAACAAAATATCTGACTTTGGAATGAGTCTCAAAACACTGAAAATCAAATGAAAAAATGTGCCTTTTTAAATTACTGTCATTCAATTTTTTCAAGTTCGGCGGACCGGATTAAAACGTTTACCGGGCCGCATGTGGCCCCCGGGCCGTAGTTGCCCATGCCTGTCCTACAGGTATGATGGAGATAGTTGAGAGCTTTACATGTTAGTAGGAGAATCTTAAAGTCTATTTTAAATTTCACTAAAGGCCAGTGAAGAGAAGCTAAAACAGAGATATATTCCCTTTTGCTGATTACTGTCAGAACTCTGGCTACAGCGTTATTATTGGAATAATTTGAACATCCTGAGAGTAATGAGTTGCGGTAGTCCAGTCTAGAAGTAACAAAGGCATGGCTGAGTTTTTCAGCATCGTGCTGCGAGAAGAAGATCCTGAATTTGGCAGTGTTACAGAGGTGAAGGAAGGCGGTCCTTGAAACCTGTTTATCACGAGGAAGAAATTATGTCCTAGTCAAAGATAACTCCCAGGTTTCTTGCGGTGGTATTGGAGGACAAAGTAATGCCATCCAAAGATAGAATGCTGTCCGATAATCCAGTCCGCAGTTATTTAAAACAATGACTTCAGTTTTGCCTGAGTTTAATAGTAGAAAATTGGAGGTCATCCAGTCTTTTATGTCTTCGAGACATGTCTGCAGTCTGGCCAGTGGCTCTGTTTTTGTAGGTTTCATGGATAAATACAGCGCATATCTTTGGCGTTATTCTACACCTCTAAACTGTGACACAAAGATTTTAAATAAAGTTAATGTCATTTAGTGTTGAATGATATATTTCTTTATTCATTTGGATAGTTTGATCAATTGATGAAGTAATGTGGGTTTCTAAACCTCACAGTTTTAAAAGATTTGTGGTATAACAGAGCTACTAATAAAGATATATTTAAATCTATGCAAATGATTATATAATTTTTACAATTTTATTAACTAATGAATTCAGTAATTCAAACAGACTGACCTGTGAGGGTTGCGTGTGTTTCAGGACCCAAATGCAGACAGAGGCTGGCGCGTCAAAACAGAAACCCCTTTATTTGGGTGACGTCGGGCAAAAACAGGCGAACAGAAAAACTTCCGACGGGGCTACGGGGCCAACAACATTAACTAGGAAGTCCAACAACAAAACCAGAACAAGCGAGCGAGCGAGCAGAAAAGCGAACCTACCAAGCGTGAGGATCTAAACTGACCAGGAGCCGGAGACGCAGGACGAGCACACAACCAAAGGTCAAACTCAGAATGATCCAGCAGCGGGGACCAGCTCGTAGCCTCCCTTTATTCAAGGCTGATGAGCTGATCCTCCGCAGCTGTGTCACTGCTGCTGCTGGATCCTCAGGCCCTGGGCCCCCTGCTGGACGAGGAGGGAGCACCCGAACCAGACTGCAGGGGGGCCAGCGAGCAGAACCGTAACATGACCAACAGTTTCTACCCACAGGCCATCAGGCTCCTCAATGGAAGAAACTGAACACACATAGACTACAAACACAAACGTGGGTGACCAACATGCTACCACACAACATTATTATTTATTATTTACCTCTGCTGTAAGTGTTCTGTTTTTTCCATGCACCTGCCTATGTACCTGTCTATGTACCTGTCCTGTTGCGTGATGTTACATGTCTGTTACCCTGTCGTCTTTTGTGCCCTATGTTGTTTACGTAGCACCAAGTTTTAGAGAAACGTTGTTTCATTTTCAATATGTATTGCACCAGCTATATATGTTTGAAAATGACAATAAAGCTCACTTGATTTGACACTTGACTTGACTAATTCAGCATTTGGTTACAATTATATTGTCCTACAGTTACATATAGCCCTTTAAGGGCAACCTGTAGGCCAGGGGTGGGCAATTATTCTGCCTGAAGGGCCACAGTGGGTTTTAGATCCTGATGAAGGGGCCGGCCCCCCAATGAGGGTCGGAAGTTAAGTTAAAATCAGGCTTGATGGACTATTAACTGAGAAAATAGTTTGAAGAGCCTGTAAATTGGTAAAAACTAGAGATGGATGATGAAACTCCAGATGATGCTTGGCCCCACATTCTTAAGAGAAAATGTTAGCATGCTAGGTGAAGAGGGAGTTGAACTTCATTCTAACCAATCAAGCTGGCAACCTTCTTGATTTGACTTTTGGAAAAACTGTTGTAAAGGCTCCGCAGGCCGGATTAAACAGCTCATCGGGCCACATGTGTTTGCCCACCTCTGCTGTAGGCTAATGTGGCAGTTGGTAAAAATTAGTTTGATACACCTGATTTAGAGGATATGCTGTAAATATCCAGCCGTTAGTCCCTGATGTCCAAAATCATTAATATGTATGGCCTAATACAGAGATGTTAGAGATTTGGGGGAATTATTTTTGCCCTTTTTTCACATATAATTTCAGGAATGTAAAACACTTCGACGCAAAAGTACCCTTCGTTTTTACTTGAGGTGTTCACCCAATGAAAATAAAAATCACCTTTAATCTTGGCGTTCCATGGGTGGTGTCTGAAGTCAAGTCATAAAAATATAATCACGAACATGACTCAGTGGCATGTTGGAGTTCTTGACTCATAAAGATATATGGGGAGTTCCTTTGACGTAGAAGCATCTATATTGGTTTCACATTCCATTTTGCTCCTCACTGCTCCACCTGAACTGCATCTACCAATCTGCCATACCTGCTGGGTCACGATGACCTGCTTGTCTTTCTGTCCAGCAACCAGGCCAACAAATCAGCAACACCGGCAACTCTTTTGAGAGGCAACTAACTGCAGACAAGATGGCTGACATTGGTGTTGCAATAACTCCACTCCAACTCCATGCTAGAAGTTCCTTCTTTGCAATGCATTCGGCATGCATAACGACTAGAGTCATGCCATGCATCCAGACTGTGCCAGAGTACCAAACGGAAGTTTAATTGTAGTGTAATGTATTTTAATTCTGCATCCATACCAATGAGGGCATTAAGTTCCAAAAGCAGAAGATTAATTTAAAAAATAGTGGTTTTTGTTTCTTTTTTTTAAATAAACATCCAGTGAGTGTGGTCTGATTTCTAAGAGTGTCATACGTGGCCGTGAAGGCCGTTTCTACGCCTGGTAGATGGTCCGAGCTAACATTAGCTTAGCTAAAGAAAGTACGTTAATGGATTTTTTTTTGTTGTTGTTGAGCTAATGGATTTGGCAGAGCCGTCATTTTATTCAGGTCTATTTCTTGTTTGTTTTTTTTATCCACACAAACTGTACACATCTTGGATCCAGATCTGATTCCTGACAGTACGATCTGGCCAAACAATGGATCCAGCGCACAGTCCCTCCGCCATCGAATGCCTGGCAGGCATTCTGGAGGCCTATCTTCAGCAGCACAGTGCCCAGCTGAAGAAACGCATGTTGCGGGTGGAGTGGGCCACCTTGTCACTGGAAGCCGAGGCACGAACACCTTCAGCTCCAAAGCAGTCAACGGGTAGCCTGAGGCTTCCGCTGTCACCGAGCGAGGGCCCAGAGTCGCGACTGGGCAACCTCGAATGCTTCGATGGCGATCCGAGGTACTGCAATGCGTTCATTTTCAACTACTCCCTCTGTTTCGCCCTGCAGCTCCTGATCCTTCCCCACCGAGGCAGCTAAGGTAGCATGCACCATTACCCTCCTCACCAGAAGAGCCCGATTGTGGGGGATGGAGGAATGGGAGCGGCAAACCCCAGCCTGTGCCTCTTTCAGCTTCTTTGCCAAGGAGTTACACGGGGTGATTGGACATGGCTCCTCCCGGGAGGCCGTGGCTGGCGAGCTGCTAAGGATGCATCAGGGCACCAGGAGCGTGATGGACTTCGCGGTGGATTTCCGCATTGTGGCTAAGCGTAGCAGGTGGCCGCCAGAACCACTCGCGGATGTGTTTTCTTCTAGTCGCGTACCTCAGACCTCCTTCCCTTGATGGTCTGATTGGCCTGGCCATGGAGGTGGACCAGAGACTGCACAGCCGCAACCTGCCACACCAGGTCAGTTGCACTCATCAGCTTGTCTCTGGCCCAGATTTTCTACTCCCATCTCGACCTGTCCCGGCTGCTCCACGTCTGTCTCCCCCACAGGTCTCGGGTTCCAGGGGCAGTGAGGAACCCATGCTGCTGGACACCTCACAACTCACTGCTCAAGAGCGACGGTGCCAGCGACAGGCTAGTCTGTGCCTCTACCGTGGGGAGAAAGGGCACTGTGTGGACATCTCTACTCCCTCTCTAAACCCTAGCATCAAGTGATGGGGGCCTACATCCAAGAGTCATTGGCAGCAGGAATCACCTGTCTTTCTTTGTCCCTGGCAGTGCCAGGCTTCTTCTTTGTGGAAAAGAAGGACAAAACCCTCCAGCCTTGCATCGACTTCAGGGGTCTCAATGACATCACCATTAAGAACCGGTATCCTCTTCCACTCATCTCCTCGGCCTTCGAGTAGCTGCAGGGGGCTACAGCCTTCACAAAGCTGGACCTAAGGAGCAACTATCACCTGGTTTGTATTTGCGAGTGAGATGAGTGGAAGACCGCCTTCAACACACCGTCAGGCCACTGTGAATACCTGGTGATGTCTTCTGGCTTAACCAACGCCCCGGCAGTCTTCTAGAGCTTTGTCAATGATGTGCTGCGGGACATGCTAAACTGTTTCGTCTTCGTGTACATCGATTACATTCTAATCTTTTCCTGGTCATTGGAGAATCACGTGAGGGTCTTCCTCCAGTGGCTTCTGCAGAACACCCTGTACGTAAAGGCTGAGAAGTGAAATTTCCACGTTCCCTTAGTTTCTTTCCTCGGATACCAGATCACAGCTGGCCACATCCGTATGGACCCAGCAAAGGTCTTAGCGATGCCCAATTGGCTGCAGCCAGACAACAGGAAGCAGCTGCAGCGGTTTCTGTGGTTTGCCAACTTCTACAGGAGGTTTATCTGCAACTACAGTTCGGTGGCAGCCCCTCTCACAAGGCTCACCAGCGCAAAGATGGTTTTCAATTGGTCCCCGGAGGCCGACGCAACTCTCTGCAGACTCAAGACCAGTTTCACTTTCGTCCTCATCCTCCAGCTGCCTGACCCGGAATGGCAGTTCATCGTTGAGGTAGACACCTCGGATGTGGGCGTCGGCGTGGTACTGTCCCAGAGATCCCCATTGGACCACAGACTTCACCCGTGTGCCTTTTTCTCGTGCTGGCTTACCCCGGCTGAATGGAACTACGACATTGGAAACTGGGAGCTGCTGGTGGTGAAACTGGCAATGGAAAAGTGGAGACGCTGGCTGAAGGGAGCCAAGACCCCATTCCTTGGATGGACCATAACAATATGGAGTACATCAGAACCGCCAAGAGGCTAAACTCCCGCCAGGCCCGCTGGGCCCTATTCTTCAGCCAATTTAACTTTTCCCTCTCCTACCATCCCAGCTCTAAGAATGGGAAGCCTGATGCACTTTCACAGTTCCCTGCACAGGAGGAGGAGGCTAAGCAGCCCGAGGCCATCCTCCCACCAGCATGCGTCATGGCTACGGTAACCTTTAAGGTTGAGAGAAAGGTCCTGGCCCCAACTCTTGCCCGGAGGACCGCCGGTATGTTCCGTCGGAGCTCAGACCGGAGGTCCTGGAATGGAGCCACCCCTCCAGATTGGTGGTTAAATTAGAAGCACTTTTGTGCAAGCAATAAAAAACACATGAATGAATGATAAAAAAATACATGTATGAATAAGTAAAATGCTGATAGAGGCATGCATTTGCTGTCATGCTGCCGTCAGCAATGAAAACATCCAAACAAAATGAGGTAGAATAGTCTGGCTTAGCCAGACCCGTTTACATTAGCTAAAGTCTGCAAATGTCCTGGAAATCAAAAAGTGCTTGTTTCGTCCATGTAATCTTAGCTTAGCTTAGAATGTGGTTGTTGTGTGCCAGTGGTTTTCATCACATCTCAAAGTGAGTCTGTGCAAAATGCATAATGAGGAATATAATACAGGTCACTAATGTGCCAAGAAAGTTTACCTTTGGAGAGGTGATCATTTTTAGAGCCACGGCCAGAAATAATATTCCCCAAATATTGGACTTTAGATATCTTGATCAAGAAGCCAACTTTACCCAAATATTGCAGGAGAGCAAGAGAAGCCTTTAAACACTGCCTCCTCTTTTAAAAAGCAATCAGCAACTGAATTAGCAGGGTAGTGTGGAAAAGGAGATTTCTGTTAAAAAAAAATGTTCCAGTATTAAACATTGTAACATTCTAGTGTTTAGACAATGTGAATGAAAAATAGGTTGTAGCTTTTTGCCAAAAGATGAGCAAAAGAAACTTTAGTCAGAGCAATGACAGTGAACCACTGGTGTTGAGAGATAAGCAGAGATAAAGCAGTAGTGGGGTTAGGAACCGCTTGAGGGAGCTCAAGGACCAGGGCGTTGATTGCTCTGATGGGATATTAGGGTAAATTCACCGGGTTGGTTGTGTCAATTCTGAACTTCACAGGCCTGACTTTGAGAAGACCGACACCCGCCTGAAAAGTCGCCCACATAAAAAGAAGGTAAATCGTTGAATGCTTTGTTAGTTTTCCGTGTTGTTGGTGTCTTTAGCACCATGTTGATGTTGTACGTGTTGATGATGCAAAATAACACGCGTGGTAGTTGAAGATTCATGGAATGTATACAAAATGTGATGAGGAGCTAAAAACATTTTCTGTAGATGTCTGTTGCCAATCAGAGACATTATTAGAGGTGGCTACCTTAGGGCCAAGGGCTCTAGCCGTTTTCCACCGAAAAAGTGTCCATCTAATAATATTGCATCTGTTAATCAGTGAGGTGGATCTGGGCTGCTACGCCTTCCAGTCTGACCACAATGCCAGAAGAGAAAACTAGCATATCCCGTCCTTCCATTAAATCATTAAACAAAACCTGATAAGAGAGATCACCATCCTTGTCATAGAACAGGGTCACGTGTAAAGCATCAGGGGGAGAAGACAAGTGTTGATGCCACCGGCAGAAGGCCTGGCAGAAGGCCTGCGCCAAAGGGTCGGGTCGACATAATGTATGAGCAATACCCCCTGTGTGTGGCCCTTTAGGGCCTGATCCAGGGGCTGGCTCTGTAGGAGAAAGGTGGTAACTCATTTCTCAACCTTATCATGTCACCTAATTGCCATGGTTTCTACGTTGAATGTGTGAGTGTTGATTGTTGTGTATTGCGCGATAGTTGTCATTTCTTGGTGTTGCCTGAGCTGTGAGGGAGATAGTAGAACTGTAAGGGTGGAGCTCAGGAAAGAAACCCTGGCTCCTCCCTGTTGAGGTGTCGAGCGGTGATACTTGAGGAGGTGCGTATGAAGCCCTCGTGTGTGTGTGTGTCTGGAGCTGTAAATGACGCAGTTGTGTTTCCAACTCTGCGATGCGTTTAGACATGTCCTCTACGGGGTGCTGTAAATCTGCTTCCATTTGTTTTTGTCGTTCAGGCCAGTCATCACTTCCGTTTTCTTATATCGTGATGGTTTTCTTTTAAGTAAAAGGACCTAACCTTCAGTCAAGTCAAGTCAAGTGAGCTTTCTTATCATTAACCAACATATATAGCTGGTGCAATACATACTGATAACAAAACGTTTCCCCAGGACTTGGTGCTACACAAAACAACAGAGAATCATGTACGACAAGTGCAACAAACATTTAACATCACGCCACAAGACAGTACATAAACTAAAGCACGACCATAGTGCAGATTGTGACCGAAGTGATGTACAGTTATAAGAGCAGCAGCAGTAAAGTGACGGTGCAGTGTAAACATGTTCCTATAAAGTAAGCAATGAGGTTATTTCAAGTAAAATGGCAGCGCAATGCATCACTGTAAACATTATAAGCATAATACCCAGTGGTCGCATAGGCAGCATAAAACTATTAGTTCAAACCTTCCTCTCTATTACCAGCACTTTTGGTGCTGGTCCC
>CAAE01008627.1:0-15451 GCA_000180735.1 Tetraodon nigroviridis | reverse complement strand
CCCCCAGCGGCAAAAGCCCCCGGTGGTTGGGAACGCCACATGCCGGCCAGTGACACGGACAGGACTAACTTTTCTTTTTGCTTGAATGCATATCTGAGAGGATGGGGGGGTGGGCGGAGGGGCGGAGGGGCGGATCCGGAGGGTCTTCTCTTTCGTTTTTGTGGGTTTCTATCTGTGCTTCTCCTGAGGGACTGACTCTGAACAGGGGATTTATTAAGAACTCAGCAGCCAGAGGACGTGTGACCGTTGATACGTGGTCATACTGTGTGTGTGTGTGTGTGTGTGTGTGTGTGTGTGTGTGTGTGTGGTTTCGAAACACCAATATTTTTTTTTTTTACCTAGAAAAACAAAAGAACAGTTTCACGGCTCTCCTGCTCCCCAGAGGCTAACACCTCAGGAGGCTTATTTATTGCATTTCTGGAACAAGTTTTCTTTAAATGTTATTTATTTATTTATTTATTTATTCTTTTTTGCTTAGAAATGTAATATTTTGCACGTGTGCCATGCAACTCTACAGACGTTTCCTGGGACGACAGGAGCACTTATTACTCGTCTTCTTTCTCCTTGATTTGTTAAACCAACTGCATCTGCGTTAGAGAATGCTGTCAAGTTTCATTTTAGCTATGCTTGCTACAAAAAAACAACAAAAAAAAGACATTTATTGACAAGGGAAACCCCTTTTTTGGTACTCTTTTGTCCAGGGGTTGTGTTGCAACCACTCTGGAATGATGTTTGATTTTTTTGTTCTGATGATTCAGCAGAGAAAATGTAAAAAGAAAGAAAAAAACAGTGCCATATCTGTGATGAAAGCCCTCCGGTCGGGAAATCCTCTGGTCAGATGGATTTCACCCGCACATTCAACGCCATGTATGTATTTATCGGGCATGTTTGTCTGAGGGATGAGGACAGGAGGAGCTGTTCCTGTAGACGAGGGGCTCTTCTCTTTGGTGGGAATGAAGACTGATCTGACGGATGCCAGCGATCAACGCAGGAAATACTGAATTAAACAATCCCTGAGGTCAAATCTGACCTTCGCCAAAGTGGGTGACGTGTTCCTGACCTATAGGTTAAAAAAAAAGCACCGAGTGTTTTTAAATGTGTTTGCCATCATATCAGAGGGAGAAAACGGTGGGGAAAATCAGAGTTAGCTCACCAGGAGGGAGGTTTATATATTCCATCCTCTCCTTCTCTAAATGACCTCAAAACGAAGGCGCTCCAGTCGTTGATGAACATCTCTTCACTGTCTAACCACCAAATCCGAAGCGCGTTGGCCAGATTGTTTCTCTTTCTGTGAGCAGACGGTGGAAGCGTGTGCTGTGGGACCGTGTGTGTGTGCACGCACACGCAGACGGGTCCTGGAACGACTCCCTCTGTCCTCTGAAATGTGCCATTTCTTTGCATCGATGGGTAGAACATCCACGTTTGAGAATCGCTTCTAAACTAGAAATAAAGTAGTTGCAGATTTCTGTATCACGTTGCGTACTTTCTAGATAGGAAGGATGATGGCTGAGTGTGTGTGTGTGTGTGTGTGTGTGTGTGTGTGTGTGGATGGACAGTGTGTTCATTTGTACAGGAGAACACACCCGGTTTTCCTTCATGGGGCGAGCAGGTGCTGGTGGGGTTGTGGATGCTGTCCAATAACGTTTTTTTGAGGGAAAATAAAACTGTTGCTGTAATCGAGACACTTTTTCAGTTTGTTTCTGCTTATTTTCATTTATTTTTGTACTGTGATGGAAAAATAAACTGCACTGATCGTTGAGGAGGCCTGCTGGGGTTTTGATTTTCATGATTCGCCCTCACGTTTGTCCCCCAAACACCGATAATCAGAGGTTTCTGAAACCACGCGTCGACCAGCACAACACAGGAAAAAGCCCTCCGACCCCCCCGGTGGACGGCTGCAGTAAAGGCCGAAGCCCCGCCTCCGCCTTCCCAGAACGACCAATAGATGCTCAGCTTTGATCACCTGAACTGATGATTGAAAAAATAAAATGAAATCCACTTTAATTAGTCCTTCCTCCCCCTGTCCCAGTATAACCAGTCCTTCCTCCCTCTGTCCCAGTATAACCAGTCCTTCCTCCCTCTGTCCCAGTATAACCAGTCCTTCCTCCCTCTGTCCCAGTATAACCAGTCCAGCTCCCTCCCCTTCCCAGCATGTTTGTCTTCACCAGCAGGTTGCAGAGTCCTGCTGAGGCTCCTGGCTGACGTAGTGCCGTTGTCACGGCGACCGGCTGTTGGTGGGCGGTTTAACTGGGAGCTCTGGCAGCCGTGACGGCGTCACCCAGGGATACGGACGTCAGGAACCCCGGACATTAAGGACAGACCACGCCTCTGAGAATCAGACGTTTTTATTACAGGAGGAAGGAGACGATGATGATCCCCTTCAGACCCAACCAATCGATGACAGATGAGCTCCGTACCCACCTCATATGGAATCAGGCACATCAACACAAATTTAACGACAGATTACAACCAAAGAAGAGAAATTTGTCACCGTTTGGCTTTTTAACTTTGTCAACACACCATGGCACACGTGGAATATTTAAATTACCATTTCCTGATTTTTTTTAACTAAATAAATGTATTTATTATCCACTATGAAAAAAACATCATTGATATCTGTAATAACATTGATTTTTTTTTTTAGCACAACATAAAAGGATCTAATGGTTCTGATTCCCTAATCTGCTTTTCGCTCATCACGGTACAAAAGGAGACCAAGGAGCGCACCTGTACCTGACTGGCGGATGGGGAGGCTAGCATTGGTTGGATGGTTGGAGGAATAAAGGATCTGGACGATGCTGAACCTCTGGTTCACCTCCGGGTCCAACGGCTGAACCAATAACCCCAGGAGGTTGAACCGGATGAGGAATAAATGAGTCGAAAAAAGGGTCAAACGAGGTTGCGCTACTCCTGTCGGCTGGGGGAACTAGACAGAGCTGAGAAGCGACACCGAGACCCTCGTGATGAGTGAAGAGCCGAGCAGGAGAGGCCCTGTGGGGGATTAGAGGCAACGGCGATCCAGGCTCATCAGAGGCGCTCAGCAGCCCCCTGCAAAAAGGCCCATTAAAGCCACTCATGTCACTGCCTTAATCCAGCGCTCCGGCCTCCCCGCACCAACTCTAATCCAGCAACAATAGCAGGTCTGAGCGCTCGAAGCTGCGGGACACGGAGGGCTCCTTCAAAAAGACACGGACACGTGCCGGCTCATTAGGATAGGATAAGATGACTGCTAGCAAATTAGCGTCAAAGCTGGCGAGAGCGTCTCTGCCTCCTCAACTAGGCCAGACACCGAGAGACTCTCCGTCCAGGACAGAGTGATCCCAGTCCACGCTTACTTCAACGTCCCTCAATTATTCATGTTAAGGCAAGAGAGAGAGCAGCATCCAGCTAGCTAGCATGTTAGCTGTTAAACAACAGGTTCGAAATGAGAGAACGTGATATGAAGCAGGACGATAGATGCAGACGTTAATACGCTGATAATGTTTATTTCTCTTGTTTTTATGATGTAAAGTCTAAACTTCCACAGTTCAGTGGAGCCAAAGCTAACGGCTAACGGCCTTTGGAACATCTGCGCTGCCAGATGTTCTGATGTCTGCACAGGACACCGCGGCCCTCAGCAGCAGCAAACCTTCAGAGTCCACGTTTGGAGAAGGAGGGAGAACCGGGCCAGCAGACCTCACACCTCTGTTGTCCTTTCGGCCTCTCAGAGGAGGACAGGAGGAGACCAAGGAGGACTTGGACATAAACAAGCCCTTCAGCCAAAAATTAAGAAACTGAAGAAGCAACATTTGAATGAGGAGCAGGTTGGAACGTCAGGACGTGATCCACACATCCTGGAGCCTTTTCACACCTCCGCTTTCCACCTGGAAGCTAAATGAGCTGCTGCGTCCCCTCGTATTCATTAGAACACGAATGGGACGAGTTCCCTGGACACTCATTCATTTTCGGGGTTTCTATTTGTGTGCCGAAGCGGCAGAGATCAAAGGTCCCTGCACGGCCCCTGGATCAAAGCAGCGGTTCAGACCACAGTCGCAGCAACAGCTCCCGTCACCTCCACCTCAACCTCCTCCCGCTAAGTCAGTATTGCACGTAGATCATTTTTTTGGTCATTTGGATTTTAAAAGGGAAAATAAAAAACGCTTGCTTTAGCACACGTTGCATAAAAACCTAGAAAAACAAGGATCGGATTTGGCATTTGAGGATCGGATCTGAATCCTTCTGAGGAGCTACCGTCACCTGGAAGCTGTGTCTTTTGGCCGACTTTAGTTGCCGGGGACAGCCAGGATGTAGCCAGAGCGGCTCTTGGTGAAGTCCGGCCGGGACTGGTTGATCCTGGGCTCCACCACGACCGTGCACTTCCTCCCGTTCATGCTGCACTGGATGGGACTGGCCACGTTGACCTGCAGCCTCCGCTTCTCACTGCAGAGGAGACACAGGACACCAGCTGATCCATGGCTGCGCGGGGGCCAACCAGACGTGTGTGTGTGAGTGTGTGTGTTTGTTTGTGTGTGTGAGATGGAGAAAAAAAAAATGAGGCTCATAAATCAGAGCTGCTCACGCATGCAGCACCATAATCTGCATCTTAGGCACAGAAAAAAACTGGAACTTAAATTAGCTTAAGGCTGAGGATCTATCTACACACCCCATCCATCCATCCATCCATCCATCCATCCAATGTATCTCATAAATCCTGGTGAAAAGGAGTGTAGAAGCGATGCCGCTCAACCAGTTTGCTGCTTTCTGTCCGTCCACAGGGCTGGGCTGCCTCAGCGAGCTTGTGTAGGCCGTACAGGAGTGTGTGTGGGTGAGACATAACCTGCAGATCCTTTGTCAGCGTGAAGGCTGAAAACGAAGATGAAGGACGGTGTTTCATGAGAGAAGCGCGGAGCACGCGTCCCCGCCGCGGTGACCACCAGCAGCAGAAGACCGGCTCCTAAAAGCCGGCACGTCCGGCTCGCTGGCCGGGAGCGAAACGGCTGAGCCAGAGGACAAATGTGATGTAATGCAAGTTTGGGGAAGGCAAAGGATTGTTTCTCCCGGCGACACGCTTTCTTGTCGGCACGGTAACGGAGGGAGAGGCTGGCGCTTCAAGCCTTCGCCAGCAGTCAAGGACAGAGAACAACAATAACTGCCGCCAACAACAACAACAACAACACGGCAGCGGTTTTTCTGCCCACGCCGCACTCCTCTGCAGAGCCTCTCCCCCTCGCCATCTCGGCCGACGTAGCCTGGTGCCGGTTTCCATGGCAACCCCCCGTGAACTGAACTCCCCCATCTGTCATGGCTGCCAGCCAGCCGAAGGCGCTGTGGGACGGGATTCGTCTTTTTTCTCTGTCTGTCTCCCATCCTGTTACTGCCAGAGGGCTGACCCGTGCTCAGAGCACACACACGCACACACACACACACACACGCACGCACACACGCACCTGTGAAAATGGATTTCTGACACCTTTCTGATCCCGCCCGTCAGTGTTCTGCAGCTCTATGGAAAACCTGGGAGAGCCTTCAGATCTCTGGCCTCTCCCACCAGGACCGGGGCCACCCTGAGCCTCCCTCAGGGCAGAGCCAGCGCTCCACTGGGTGGACTCTCTGACTGGAAAATCAATTCTTTCCTCTAGCGTATCACCACCCCCCGCCCCCACACCCACACCCCACCCCCGTTCCCTTTGTGTGTCTGTGCCCTTCACGCCATGCGAGTCCAGGCTCACTTGGTCCCTGAGGCAGCTTTGCTGTAGGGCCCCGGCCATGAAACAACCCCACTCTCTAATAGAAAAACACATTTCAGCCGTGTGGATGAAGTCGCGTGTGTGCGTCACAGCGGCCATGATGCAGAAACACTGAACAGTTTCTCTAAAATGGAGAAAGAGAGGGATTTCAAGCAGTAATTGCTCCCAAACGAGCCGTTGTGGGGCGACTGCGGCTGTTGTCAGGTGAAGGAGCTGCAGCCCGAAGCAGCGGCTCCTGGGCTGAGTCAGCCCTCTGCTGGGGTCCACCTGGCTCATCCCCAACGTCTCCACTCCTGAATTATATATGAGCGCTGCAGGTGGGGGGAGGGGCCCTCAAAGACTCCGGGCGTGATGTTCCCTCGCTTCTAACCAGGATGGCGGCGGCACTTTGGGCCGACTGGAGAGAAAACGAGCTTAAGAATAAAGCTGTTTGGTTGATATTAGTCTGTGTTTGGCGACAGAAGTCTATTTAGGCCAATTAGGCTCAAGTTGACGGTGCAACAGAGACCAGACACAGAAATGACACCAGGGATTCCTTAGGACAGCGCCCCTGCTGGCGAACATGCGCAACCGCAGGAACAGCACTCAGTAACCCTTCCCCCCTAAAAAGGTAGAAAAGAGCAGCTAAAAACCAAAAAAATCCCCAAAACTACAGATAAGGAAGCTGCAGATGATACAGTGATGTCAAATGACTGTCTTTAGTTAAGGTAAATTCAATTAAACGTCATGAGATTTAGATACTTTTGTTGAAAAAAACCTTATTTCATCTATTTTTCAAAAAAAAAAACAACAGAAAAAGGCTTTGAAAGCAGTATGTGCTCTTGCTCTCCCTCTCACACACTCTCTCACACACACGCACGTTAATATTTCAGGTTCTGAGGTCACACTGAGATCAGGAAACCATGTGTGTGTGTGTGTGTGTGTGTGAAGGTCAGACACCACAGACCCATGCTGTCTTCATGATTAATGGACAGGCAGTGGTCTCCACCTCAGAGCGGATCTCTGAAACCAGCTCGCGTGATCATGTGACCAGCAACACGGGAGTCAACCGCGTCACCAGCAGCGTGCAGCCGTGGACACGCCTCCGACCTCCCTGCTGCTCCATCAGGCGTTTCCTCCAGATGAGCCTTCAACACACGACTCCTCATGAGACGGCGGCGCTCACGTGCGGACGCTTTTAGACCCTAGGTGCTCTTCTATCCCGAACCTGCACCACCTCCTCTCACGGCAGCAGCCTTTGGGTCAGGTTGCTGATGTGAGGATCCGCGTCTTTAATGCCATTAATCTCCGTGCCGGTTATGAAAGCTTGGCTACAGGCTGACGGCAGCAGAAAGGAGGTCAGCTCCAGCCTCACCGACAGCTGCTCTCTGGGTTCACCATTACTAGCGCTGAGCTCCGGTGGAGCGTCAACCTGAAGGCTCTCTGCAGCGTTAGAGGTCCTTCAAGGTCTTTGCTTATATGTTTTGCACCAAAAAATGTGTAAAACCAAATAATTCTGTGGAGGAAATGCAGATTTTCTTACAGCATTCCGGATAAAAGGAAGCAGCAGCGAAAGCACATGAGTCAGCTTTGAGGTGAGAAACACAATAACCGTTATTTCCGTTGAAAAGCGTGCGTTTTCGCGCCTCTTTTACAGCAAGTGTGCATCAGGAAGGTGCATTCATCTGGCCGGTGGCCTCACACGGCTGCGTCTCACACGTTCCTGCTAACAACCGGATTAAACGAAGCCCAGCTGTGTTTTGCGGGTGCGTCCGGCTGATGGCCGACAGACTGAGGCAGGTTCACCCGCCTGGAGGGAGGAGAGCAGCTCCAGTCGGGCCAGAGAGCTAATGTGGCTCTTCTTCCAGCAGGACCGGCCTGCATGTGTCCGGATGCGACTGCAGATCAGCTGCATGAATAATAGAGCAAACGCGGTGGGGCAGGCAGAGCGCTGTCGGAAAACAACAAGAACGCAGCAGAAAGATGAACGTGGGAGCAGAAACAGGTTCATGAGGGCCAAGAACAACAAGTGTCAGGTGAAGAGGATGACAAAATCAGTAAAATCTGTAATCTACAGAGAGGAAAGTGCCTGGAAGCAAAGCATCTTCCTGTGGTGTCCAAAAGCATTTTTCCCAGCTGTATTTGCAGTGGAAGCTAACTGGGCTGTTAAAATCACACACCGCATTGATCAAAACATGTTTGGAGGCAAAAGGGAGTGGAGAACAGGGAGGTCGCGGTTCAGGGGAGGATCCAGCTGCCGAAGCAGAGAAAGGGGGGATGAGGAGGCGGAGGAGAGACCCCGCCGGGCAGAAGACAGGAACAGCAGCCTCCTGGGACGCCTCTCGCTGTCTGATATCAGCAAAACTGAACTGAAAACCCAACATTTCCAGACGCTTACTGGACCGGGGCGTTCCCTGAGGGCTAACCCACCCAGCCTTTATCTTCTCTCTCCACTCTCCACCTCTAGCAGCTAATTCTGCTAATGAGGAAATCGTTTCTGCGGACGTCTCAATCGAACTGGTCCAAAAGTAAAGAGGGCGGGAACGAAGCCCCCTGGTGTCTGCCCACAGCAGAGGCAGATGACCGTGACCGTCGATGGGATCGGCCCACGCCAGCTGCTCCACAAGTCCGGCGTTCCAAGGGGCTGGACAGTGTCGCTCACACCAGCGGGAGGAGATCAGGAACCAGACGAGGCCGCAGCTAAGCCTTTGTTTCTGGTGCTTTCCCCACAGACGGAGGGGCCGTCGCCCCTGCAGGGGCAGAATGGCCGCTCGGCGGGAGGCCCAAACGGGCGTGGGTGATGCTCCACCACCACAGGCTCACACCAGATCCTCCTCACGGTGGACAATCGATCCTTCAACCAAAGGTTCCTCTGAGGGAAAGCAGAGCCCCAAACCTACAAATACGGCATCTAGAAACGCGTCCACGGATGTTTTGTTTCGCTTTCAGCCCGTTTTTCACCTCTGATCAGGAATCTGAATCATGTCCCCTCATGGAATCCACAGATGGTCCCAGAGCTTTGGAGCAAAGCCATCCCTCCGTCTGTCTGCAGCCAGTATTGTGATTTTTAGACGATAACTATCCAAAATCCTCACACACACACACACACACACACACACACACACACACACACACACACACACACACACGGGTGGGACGTGGGGACACACATGTAGACAAGAGAGCAGCTGGAACGAATGAAGTCACGGTCTCAGTTTTTATAGCTTCAATGATTGAAAATGGACAGAAGACAAACTGAAAGGATGAAAATGAAAGAATAGAGAGAAAACAGGAGGAGGGATGGAGCCAGCGATGGAAAGGTGATTAAAGCATAAACAAATAAAATAAAGCAGCTTGATGAAAAAGAGAGCATGATGAGGAAGAGAGGGAGGAGAAAAAAGAGGAGGAAGAGGAGGAGGAGGAGAGGGCTGAAGGTAATCATAATTGGTCTGGCAGCAGGAGATGGTGCGGTCCTGTTGCTGGGTGGAACATGTGTGTGTGTGTGTGTGTGTGTGTGTGTGTGTAGGTCAACTGTAGAGGTCACAGCAGACGTGGGGTCCATGAAACATCAAAGCCTGAGTCCTGCTTTTATCCAAAGTGACAGTGAGACGTTAGCGTAAGTGCTCAAGCTCTGGGGGGGGGGGCGCTGCAGCGGCTGCAGATTAAATAGAACCCACACCAACACACACGTCTGTGCCCCCACACACACGCACGGAACACCAAGCGCGCGGGCGGAGCGTGTGAATTATGGATCCGCGTCCTGAGCCTGCTGATCGCCGTCACACGTCAGCGTATTTAAGGGCCTGGAAGCAGATCCAAGAGAAAACCGGTCAGGCTGGAGACTGGAACATCCAGCTGCTCTCGCCAAGCCTGCCGCCGCAACACAGCCGCAGAAAACAACCCACGTCGGCCGTCAACGTCCCAGCGCAGACCGAACAGAGACGCCGGCAATAAAAACGTCCAAATGTTCCGCGTCGGCGCAAAAGCTGCAATCAAAACTGAATTTGACAGCCAGTCTGATGCGACAGACCGGGCGCCAGTCCTGCATCCGTCAGAGCATCGGCGCTCATTACAAAGCGTCTCTTTTGTTGACGTCCTCAGATTTCGGCATCGCATGACCGCAGCGACAAAAGACATCCGCAGAGGGAGGTCACGTGACACCAGGATCACATTAGGTCCGTGTCTGGAAACCTGTGCAGCAGGTAAACAACGCGTTGAACAACAGGGAGGAGGGAAAGAGGGTGGTGGGCTGAGCTGCTGTCGGCCAGCGTGGGGCCTTTGAGCCGATGAGGAAGTCTGACGAGGCTAATTGAGCTGCCTGATTACAGTTTTTCCATGTTTTCGTCACCCTGCAGCTGGCTGCCGTCCACGTGTGCTAAACACACCAGTGCACATTTGCGCTGGTGTGTGTGAGAGAGGAAAGCCACCCAGATCTGCTGCAGCGGAGAAGTAGGTCAGGCCCATCCGCGCGTTCGCTCTTTCATTCATACAAAAGCCTCACACAGACTTTCACACCTCCAAATATTACCCCCGCCGCCCCCCACTGGCCCACATCCTAGCGGCTCTAAGCTGAGCTAGCCCCGCTAACGTTCAGGAGAACACTCTGTAATCTCAGACAGAGAAGTTATATAACTGCAGACAGAGATTATCTGCTGCCACAAAGAAACCAAACGAGCGCGGTGTCGCTTTTGTCCTTTATATCCATTTCCTCCTTTCTGGCGTCTCTACTGGCCTTGCTACCTTCGGTTACGGCAGGCGCCGCTGTAAAAGCCACAGCCAGGGGGCGCTGTTTTGGTGAAACACACCCCTGTGATTTGAGCAGAAAATGAAAGCTTCTTCCGGCTCTTTTCCCAATCCTAATTTGTCGTTTTGCATTTTTTTTCTTTGTCTGCCATCTATCCGATGGCATTTCTCCGTGCGCGGCTCAGGACGATGTTCTCTCCAGCCGGCAGGGTTATTAATGGCTGCATAGGTATCAGACAAACATGGATCCGATGGTTGCCATGGGAACATCCGCAGTGCCCCAGAAAAGAGGGTGAGAGGAGGATGGAATGTGAAGTGAAAAACAAAAGAACAGGAGGAGGAGGAGGAGGAGGAGAAGTGGTAGAGAGTGACTAATGGAGGAGATAAAGAAGGGGAGATGAGGGAAAGAGGAGAGGAGGAGGCTTCCATCAGGCAGAAAGATTTGATTCAGCAGAAAAGGTGACCTTGGGGAGGACAAAGCCCACAAACGAATACTGAGGCAAACCGGCCATTCTCCCACAGCAGGAAACCCTCGTCCACAAAGTCCGACGTCCAGACGTCTGCGGCAGCTGAAATTCCTTTGCAGCTGGTAGTAAAACGACTCTTCAACGTCCCCGAGCAGACTCTGATTGTTTGCTGGCAGCAATTGTTTGCTGATTCAGAGGCATCAAATACGGACACACAGATTTTGAATTCTCATGAATTCACTATCCAAGAGAACGCTCGGGGTCGTTGGGTTGAATATGTTTTTACAGCAGTGTTGGTGTCACACTCGGTGTGGCGTCGTCTGCAGTCTCTCCGTGCGCCTCAATCTGCGTTAGCACTCCTCCAACATCCCGTCTGCCAGAGACAGATGGGGGGACTGCAAACCATTAGGTCCTCGGGGAGGAGGGGGGAACACGACCGCAGCGCTCTCGCAGATCAATGAAGGCTGCTGCTGACTCACACCGGAGGACAAGATGGAGCCATTAGAGGTGGAGACGGAGATGTAGGAAGTATGAATGGAGCCATTCCAGACGGATGGACGGCAAAGATACTAGCATCTGACCGGGCTATCGCTAACGGTGGGAGGTCGGGGTTGGGGTTAGGGTTAGCTCCACCCTAATCGCTTTTCAACCTGTTGCTGCCTGTTGTTTACACACCTCAGAAGAAGGAAAAGATGTGAAACAAACAAGTCCACAGAGGAAAAGAAGAACACACACACTGAGACTGACGGTTGAGAGAGAAACAGATCAACGGCATCCGAGAGACTGGATTAATAATTCAACAAGTTCTTTTTACGTTCACATCCCACCGAGAGAATACGAAGGGGGGAGGAAAGGAAGTGGAAGAACCTTTCAGAGATGAAAAGAGGACCTGAAGATGAAGGCACCAGACAACGTCGGTCCTGAGCGACTGCACATCAGTCGGCCTGATGAGCAGTCGGATGACTGATCAGTGAGATAAAACAACCCTAAACAGGGCAGGTTTGCTGCCCTCCGGATCTTTCAGGTCAGAATCCATATAAATCTTGGTTTATTTACAAGCGTTGCATCTATAAAAGCCGATAAAAACCACCTCATCAACTGCAAATGTCTGATATTTGATGTATGAACAATAGATTTCATATCCCAGCAAAAAAAGGTGTATTTAGTGTCTTTAGATGCCGTGTTCTCCTGTGAGGTTTTGTTCCTTGTTCTCTGAGGAGAAAACAGGTGTTCCTCTTTTCATTTGATATTTTAGGCGACTGTACAACCTTCACGCTGAGTTAATCCGTCTTTCTGGCTGCGTCTAGCGGTTGAGCTTGGACACACTCAGACTGGGATTAAAGAAGTGGACCAGCGCGTGGAGAAACAGCCAAAAGAGGAATATACTGAGATATTAAAACAATCCCTTTTGGAAGCTTGTGATGTTTTCCAGCATCACAGTCTTGTCAAGATGGAAATTCCAAAGAAACAGGGAAATAAATGATGGTAACGTAGTCGGCGAAGCGTTTAACAGGTTATTGCAGCTATGATAAAGGATAAATCTGTGCATTAAATGAACCTCATGCTCAAAAATAATCCCACCAAAAGAAAGTTTCCTGATGATCCAAACAAACTAGCAACCTTCAGTTGAGGTTCCTGCAGCGTAACCATGGTAACAGTGGCATTAATGGGTTGGCACGGAGACATTTTAATCGTCCCCATGCAAGAAAACAAGACAAAAGTAATGATTTTACACAAACGGAATCATCAGAGAGGACAAGCGGCTTCCCCCCGTTGAGCGCTCACCTCTTGAAGTGGCTGAGCAAGGCGCCGACCAGCTCTCCGATGCGGCTCTCGCTGGCTGGCACCATCCCCTGGAGGCACACCACCAGGTCCCTGCTGTCCTTGGTGTGGAACACCACCAGCTGGTCCTTCCCCGGGGACACGCTCACCCCCGTGACCTGAGACAGAGGCGAGATCTTCAACCACAAACAAACACAGCCTGCAGAGGAACACAAACAAGGCGGTTCACCAGACTGGGCACTGACTGCTGCACTCCTTTAGATTAGTTGTTTTTCTTCCCTGGAAAATCCAGGTGAATGGCGGAATTTATATACAATAAATGTGATTAGAATCAGGCTTCTGTGGGGGATGAGCGCAGAAGGATTTCAGGGCACGTTTGACCGCTTGTTTCAGGTGAACCTGGCCGGGATGAAAACCCGCCCCGGGTCAGTATCTGCTGGTTTTTCTCACTGGCGTGTTAAGGATTTATGGATCCGCCTTCCAGCGGCCCAATCGACCTGCTCCGCCCGAGGGCCGACCCGAGGGAGCAGAACCAGGGTCAGCACTGAAATAAGAAAAGACAAACCCAATAACTTCACAGGTAAACTGGCCACTGGAGGTAAAATAGCCCATTAACCAGCCATTATCTCCTCTTTTAATCCCCTCTCTCATCTGTTCAGTTGTTCCCTGATTGCCTTTGTTTCTCCCTCCCTCGGGTCTTCATTTATTTTTCTTTTAATTTGTCTTTCCATGCTGAAGTTGGTGGGGAGGGGGCGCGCTGAGCAAACAGCCAGAGGCCAGGTAAGTCGGTGCCATTAGTACCCGTCCACAGGAGCACACTGGGCGTCCAAATGAGCCCAGAAACAAACATTTCTCCTGACGGCCGTGAGTCAGAGCTCGAAGCCTCGCCGGCTGTCGGGAAACCCACCCAGAGTTAATTACACCGCGTGGATTCCATTTACATTTATATGAAAGGCTTAATTGATTGCAACGACAGTCAGTGTCCTAATGAGCTGCTTAATGACACGATTCTGATCCGTTTCCCCATCCCCCACACACACACACACACACACCCTCCTGAAATGTGGCATTTACCAGCCCAGCCATCTGTTGAAATGCTCACGTCACACAAATTTGGCCAAAATTGAGGACGATGACACGTTTCATTAATAGTCTAACTCGTTTAGGTTGATTTGCTCCGAGGCTTCGACAGATAACGACATTAGGGCTCGTTACGCCAAGCAGAGGCTCCAGAGTGCGCTGATCATGTCATCAGGAAGATTGTTATTATCATCAAATTCTGCTTCTGCTCTCATTTTCCTGGATGAGCTGAGTGGAAAATCCTCCTTCGGTCTGGTTGGAACGCGTTTTAAGGCATTTAGGTCCAGACTGAAGTCCAGAAACCTTAAAAACAGACACATTTCTTCTAAAAGTTCCAGTTATGTGGTGATTGCTGATTGCCCTCTGCACGTTTCCATGTCACAAGTCCCCTACAGACACGCAAAAAGACTACACAAGGCTTGAAGCCACTTCCCTCTACACAACCTTTAATACCGTCTAATTTTAGTAAAAACTGTTTGTTCAGAGTCACGTTGCAGCTGTGTGGGCGGCAGATGAAGGACCACCTGGATAAAGAGCAGGACCGTGAAAAAGGAGTAAGGAAAACAAGGTCTGGGAAGCAAAACGAGTCCAAATACAGGAGACCGATTTGTGCACACGCCTGAGCAACACCAGACATCAGCTGATCTGCCCTGCTGCCCGGTCTCCATGACAACACCGTCTCCAGGGAAGTTGGCATGACAACGACGGAAAGTGAGAAGCAGCGAGATGAGAAGGGCGAGGAGGGGAGGGGCAGGAGGAGGGGGAGGAGGCAGGAATAGAACGGGGGGGAAGAAAGGTGAAGAAATGATGGAAACGCTGAGATGAGTCACTCCGGAGCGACTTCACACACCCGAGCAGAGGGTGACGCTCCCTCTCCTAGACGACAACATTCAAAGCGTGTGTGGGGTTACTGGTTTCAGGCCAGTAGAGCTCTGGGATGGGGGCCCGTCACCCCAGAAGCAGCTCACGGCTGTCTGACCCTCCTGGTCCCTAACTCTGACGAAAGAGCATTTTTATGACCTCCTCCTTCTCTCTAAGGCTGTTGCTCTCTGCTCTTTCCACCATTTAGTTCCCTGGTTAGAAGCCACCTCCGGCCTGGCCTCTTAGGTTGCCACGGTGCGGGAGGCCCCTGGTGTTCCATTTTCTGACTCTGTCCTTCCCTTCATTCCCCTTCCGAATGCAGCCACGCCATCCCTCCGCTCTGCACTTCCTTCCCATCACTTTGTCACTGCCGACAGCCTGACATCTGACAAATCTGACCGGATGACGGCCTCGGAGGTCACACCTTCACTGCTCTGATGGTGGTAGCTAGCCTGGAGCGGAGGAAAGAAGTAAGAATGAGGGGGACTACGATCTGGATGGGGGTGATTGGGAGAAACGTCCTTCCAGAATAAATAAAAGCAGATAAAGTAGGTTTTTTTCAGCACAGAATTAATGACTCAAACAAGTTCTTATCGGTGGTTCATGTCCTACTTTGACGCTCTTATTTGTGTCTTATTTACAGACGCAGCAGAGACCTCAGTCCCCAGCAATTATGTGCCGTTTACAGAAGGGCCCTTGTTAAGAACTGGATATAAAGAGGAAGTTGCAGCCTCACAGGGGAACCAGGAACAGGGTCACCAAGCTGCGCTAAAAGAGCTGGAACAGCAAGAAGAACAGGAACCTCACAAAGTC
>CAAE01008626.1:0-12152 GCA_000180735.1 Tetraodon nigroviridis | reverse complement strand
ACGAAAAAACAGAAAAGAAATGACGCATGCTGATGTGACTGAACCCTGAGCAAGGAAGGGTTCCCAAATTGAGCTCTCAGGTGCTTGTCTAAGAAAGAAATGTGTCAATAAATAGTTTTTCAAAGTGTCATAATGCATTTATTAGCTAAATGTTTTAGCGTAGCTGATACTGAGCAAACTAGATGTGAAACCTCTCAGCGAAGCAGCACCATCGTGCGTTTGAGGTGTGTTCTCGTCTAAATCACGTGGCGTCCCGGTGAGCAGCTGCCGGCTGCAGAGTCAAAATTTTAAATGGTTTATCTGCTGTGAGTTGGATAAAACCACCAGACCGAGGTTAAAATCCAGCTAATAAAGCTTGTGACGGTCATGTGATTTAGCGAAGGGTTGGCGTCAGAGTGGGTGTTTTTTTTACCAAACAACTCAGAAACTGAGGTCAGTTGCTATGAGCCTCCTGATTTCTGTTCCAAAGTGCAGGTAACAAAGCCAGAAATTATAACCCAAATATTTACTGATCCGACAGCACCTTCCTGTTACCTACTTAACATGATTTGCAAGTATGATGTGTTAGCACTCGTTTTCTGTCCTCGCCCCCCCTCGTCCATATTCCTGTGTCCCCATGTAGACATATGAGGGTTCTTCCTGTTAAAAGGGAGGTTTGTAATAAATCGAAGTGAATCTGAGTGGTTTTTGCAATCGTCAGTGGCGATCTTTGAGATAACTGGAGAACCTGCGAAAAAACGTCAGATAGTTTTAGTTTACTTAGTCACAGTGCAGGAACGGGTTCAGCTTATGCAAGTTGCACCATGATAATAAGCACTGATTAATACGCACGGATGTGACATGTTTGGAGTGCTCACAGTCAAATTAATGATATTTTCTTAGCCTGCCTTTGTTTTGTGTGTCAGCAGATGAGCCCACGCAGGCCATTACTGCAGAGACAACAAAGGTGATCAAGAAGGCAAACAGGTCAGTGTATCTGTGCGGCTGAGTGTGTATTACTCGCTAGGGTCATATGACATAGCATGGCACAGCACGAATAAAGGTGGGGTACGGGCCACCAAAAACAGGACCCTCCCCATCCTTCACCAAAACCTTCCACCCTTTCTAGCAGCCCCTCCTGTGTTCTGTTGGCTCGAAAGCGCTAACAGGACTAACCAAAAGCAGTTAGAGTCAACCGCTGCTGCGAATACACCAGGTTTGACAGGTCTGGTTCAACAGGTTCTGAGGGGAGAGGCTGATACTCGTCTGACGACTGTCTCTGCTCACACCGATAGCTGTCTCACACAGGACGCAAAAGAAAAAACCTGTCTTCACCTACAGACTCCCCAAAGTACAAATACATTTGGGATTTAAACAAAGCCAGATACAGATAAGCTAGATAGATGCTAATAGGGGAAGCTGTGTGTGTATGTGCGCCATCGTTCAACCTTTGCATGTTTTGCAACATGCAGGAGAAGCTGCAGCGCATTCCTGCCCTAAAGAGGTCAACGCAAAAGTGCCAATTATCTATACTTATCTGCCGCTGCTGTGTCACACTGTCTTGACATTTGCAGTTGTTTTTTGCGTCTCTGATTCAGCAAGCGTGCACCACACCAAAATCCCATTTGCAGGGCCCATTTTTCCTTTTCTTTTTTGTTTTTATGCCGCTTTTTCTCACCAACATCAAAGAGGCCTGCTCACACACGTGGCCGGACAAAAGGCACGTTTAAAATAAAAGCAGATGTGGGGGCAAACACCAACCAATCACAGGAGATGACGAAGCGCAAGGAAATCACACAGGGGGGGAAATACCAGGATCGGGAGAGAAAGCTCGGGGATGAGAGGACCTTCAGAGATGGGCTCACAGAAGAGTATTTGATGTCAAAAGATTTTCAAGATTGAACATAAACAAGCCGCCTGCGGCGTTTTTCAGCGGTGCATCTTTCATTGTTTATCACATGATGCACTTTGGAGTTCAGGCCGGATCCACACGGCCCATTTGAAAATCTAAGTGAGGGCAGATAACGACAGCTACTGTTCCTGTCAGCGGGGGGGTGTTCTTGCTGCTTGTTAGTCTGAGAAAAATTCCACCACATGACTAACCTATCGTAAAACAACCGCTGTACTGACAAAAATGAGCGTGCGTGTGAAAAAGAAGGAGGTTTAGGCAGCTATGGCTTATCAGTTTATTGGGATTTTTTTTTGTTGTTGTTCTTTAAATGTATATTATTTATTACTTTTCTAAAAAAAAAAAAAAAAGGGAGGGGGTGGGGTCATGGACACGTCCTAAAGTTTACTTGATAAAAAAAAAAAAAAAAAAAAGCAAGCCTGTTTATAAAAGTTTCACATCATCATAAAAAGTGAACCCACACACCAAAAAGTGAAACCATTATTTACAAAAGCCAATTAAATTACAGCATAAATTAGAAATTATTTACATCCAGGACAAGCACGCTGGATAAAAGACTATTTTTGATTTAATGTCTAGTTAAAAACATTTGAAGGAGAAAATATGTGCATTTACAGGCATTCTCACGACATACATTAAGTACACACTCAGACGGGACAGAAGGGTTTGGCAGGTTAATAGTGGTTGTTGGGGTTTTTTTCGTTTGTTTTTGTTTTTTTTTTAATACTACAGTAAGAAATAACTGATGGCGGCTGTAAACGAGAAAGAAAAAAAAAACACATTTCTGGCTGCCAGATTTTCAGGATGAACGCGGTCTTCATGAACACTGAGGAGGCATTGCGTCTCCGGGTTGCGAGGATGCAAAAAACAACAAAAACAGAAATAATTCGATGTTCTCGTCCGGGCCTCGTCTCAAGTGAACACAGCACAAAAACGCTGCAGCCATTTGAAGTGGTCGTACAAATGAAGCATCTGAAGCGGATTTTCTTTTCTCTTCTTTCTCATATATTTTTAAAAAAAGTCTTTTGAGACACAGGAAATAAGTGGATTTTCCTCCAGACGAAGCGAGGGGGGGTGGTGGTGGTGGTGGTGGGGGTTCTGGGAGGAATTCACAGCCTCAGCAGCTCTTTCCTCCATAAAGGGAAGAACCAGCATTCACTTTATTTACTTTTTTTTTTTCTTCTGGTTGTCAACAGCCTGCAGGCCTTGTGGTTGCCGCCACCGGCCATTTGGCAAATTCACGGAGCCGCTCAACGCTTGCACACGCGCTCGCCACAGGTGCCAACAAGAAAAAGAGTTTCTCAGAGGTCATCATCAACTCAAAAAATAAAAAATAGAAATTCAACAGTGTGAACACTTGCACACACAAATTCTCAACATGACAATACTTATCAACCAATGTAGAAAAAAAAAAAAAAAAAAAAAGACGTCCAAACAGCGAGGTTAAAGGAATGCGTTCGTATAGATTCTCCTCCGAGCTCTCATTTCCGGTGCTTGTCCATTTTGTCGGTAGATTTGCTTCCGCTTTCTGAGGATCCCTGAGTGTCGCTGCCAGAGCTCAGATACATCTTGTCCATTTGTTTGAGCGCCTCGTTCAGGTAGTTCTGCAGTGAGGTCATGGCGGCGCAGATGGCCGGAGAGCCGAAGCCGTGGGTGATGAGGCTGAAGTGGGTCAGGCAGCCTTGGATTCCAGGTTCCATGATGGGGGCCGGTCGTGAGTTCCCGAGCGGCGAGCGGTCCTGTGTCAGCAGGTCTGTGAACTCCTTGCAGATTTGCCTGAGGGGAGGGATAAATTCACTGTTGCGAACACAATGCTAAACAGAAAACTTTGGGTTAGACTTCATATCTGCAAGGCTCCAGCGCTTACTTTGCCGCCAGGAGCATATTCTTGCGAGAGTTGACTTCGTTGCGCTCTATATGTGACCTGCCCAGGTATTCTGCAATCGCCTTTGCGGGAAACTCCGTTTCACACACGTAGCCAAAGTCTCTGGCTAAATGAACAGCTTCCCCTGGGAGGAAAAACACAAGGAGGAAAAAAAAAAAAGCGTTAGTCGAAGAAGTTTACTCAATTCAAGTCTGTATTTCACAACCCCATATTTAAACTTAGATTAGGTGCTAATCTAAACTTTATGTACTACAAAAACCACAAAGTAGTGATAGGAAAATAATTGTTTCATTGTAAAAATAATAACTCTGATGACTCCGAGGTCACAAAGGATTCAAAAAAGCTGATTACTTCCCTTCTTAGCAAACTTTTTGGTAAATTATTAAGAGTATTTTCTTTTTTTTTACTGGCAACAACCAAAACTAAATATGACAACCAAGATTACAGGATTATATAAAAGTTTATTTTAGCTGTTAGTTTAAAACCTGTTTACAAGTCTTGACTGATATTTAATGTAATACCGCTTGGTACATTTATTAAACAAAGGGCAGGGGGGTGCAAAAGAAGCCATTGCTCTCTTTTGTCCTTAAACAGAGCGTGCAAATGTGAGATTCATCTCTTTTTCTCCTGTTTTCAATATTCCCAGTCAAAGGTTAACTGAGCAGATGAACCAGTGAAATATGAGAAGAAAGCATCACATCAGCCATCTTGAACTGGACTGTTTACACGCCGGCAACAAAAGCTCAGCAGCTTCGCTACAGAATAATCATTCACAGCTTGAGGGTACAGAAGCCAGATTTTTTTTTTCTTTTAATCTTTAAGGGTGCTTTAGTTCGTCATAATGGGTTTTGGGTGGATAAATGTGAGCAGATACCGCCTGCGGGGCCAAAAGCACCGCTTATTGATAGATGTGCACATCAGTTGCGGAACCATGCAGCTATTCAGAAGCACAAGCTTTAAGGTCAGCAGGGCCTTCTGGCAAGTCAAACACAAGATAACAAGGCTTAATTCAGCTTTGAAGGTCTCGGAATAACACAAGCCCCAAGTCATTCTCATGCGCCCAGTCATCCGCCTGTTTCAGAAATTTAAAAAAAAAAAAAAAAAAATCGGAAAAAGGAAGGAAGGAAAAAAAAAGAGGCAGGTAGATGTGAAAAAAGGTGATCATGAGGCTTCGCTGTTGCCGATGACGGCGTCTTGTCATCGTTAGAACTAGATCGGAAATCTGAGTCAGGATGTTGCATCAGACTGGCATTTAAAGACGTGCGGATGAATAAATGAAAGCAAACTGTTCCAGAGAGAACCAAGTCCTAAAACCTTTGAAAACCAACGCCAGGCACAGAAGGTAGAGAGCGAATGTCACCGAAGTTCTCACGGCATGGCTGTGACATTCCAGCCTCGGCACGCAGCAACCACAGCACCAAAGGTGCTTCCCTTACGGAGTGATGCTTCGTACCTTCTACTAGCGAGGTTAGCAGAGTGACGTTGGCTGCCTTCCTCCTTCCCGCGGGCAGGTTCAGCCCGATCTTGTCCAGCTTCTCCCTCAGAGAACGCCCGCCGTTTTTAGACTTGGCCCTGCGAGACAGGAGAGCGAGTCAGGCGCTGGGAAACACTCAGGACGACCGGTGCAAGATGGCAGAGACGCAGCACGTCTGATATTAAAAAATATTCTTTCACCGACTTTAATCTGCAACTGAGAGAACAGATGTGTGTTTTTTTAGGATTATGGTATCGGACTTTTGATAACACATCATTCAAAAGCCGGTTAAATATTCAAAAAAAAAAAAAAACAACAACATTTATGTTCCTCTTCAGTGAACACAGAAAAAAAGTTCAGAAACACAATTACAGAAAGACTTAAACTCCTGATTTTCCACACGACTGGACAGACAACCTCTCTTTTTTGTGGCGGGTGCATCTTTAGGGAGGCGTGTGCGTTTGAGCCCTCCCCATCCCCCTCTTATTGCTATATGACCTACTTAAAATTGTCTGTGATTGTGTATCCGCGCGTGTGTGTGTGTGTGTGTGCATGTCAGCATTAATGCAGGCACATGGGAAGTAGCAAACGTGCACTCTAAGCACAAAACACCCTGGTCAGGGGTGTTGTTAGGGGTGTCGGGTGCAGCCTCGCAGCCCCTCAGCAGACTGCCTCACTAACATATGTGCCAGAAGGTCAACTGCGCTGTCAGGGATGAAGCTAACTGTGCTGCCACCCCTGACAGAGCCCACCCTCCCAGGCCACGCACGGGTGCTAACGGCGTCCGGGGACGGACGCTGAGAGACACAACTGTGAACCACACAGATCAGACCCCCGTGGAATAAATAAATAAAAGGACGAGGCCGAGGAAAAAGAATTGCGTCCTACTCTGTGAAACCTCGTCAGAAACCTGGAAATGCAGCAGTGAACCCCGCTGACGTGCCGGGTGTGTCTGAGCTCTGACCTGCGTAAAACCCCCCCCAGCAGCGACGCGTTGAGACACTCCGGGGGCGACAGGCGTCTCTGGACCTCGGCCACGGTCACTTTGTACTTGGAGGTGGAGCTGAGCAGGGAGAGGCGGCCTGGTACGGAGCAGAACACCTCTGTTGGGTTGGACACCATGCCCAGCAGGGACTCCTTCTGGAAAGGGAGACCCAGCGCGTTGCCTTTGGGCAGCGTGACCGGCCCTGCAAGAGACGGAGGGAAACAGGCGGTCATGAGAAGTTAACGCACAAAGAAACGACAAACGAATTTAGAACTATTTAGCTTTGTTAAATGATGTATTAATCAATATTCCCTGTGTGTGTGTATGGTGTCCTCTCTAATCAGTATGATCCCTCCGCTACGACAGGGGAATCTGCACTGTCTCACGTGTAATCACAGGGAGGAGAAGAGTGTGTCTGCAGCTCTTCGTCACTGACAGACCTGCTCTAGCAGAGATTTACAAAACAAGAAAAGTCTTTTACAGTATACTTAGAGATCGGCTGCCTTACGCTGATGAGCTAAACCGCCAGAGTACCGGAGACTATCCACAAACAGGTACACACACACACACACACACACACGCACAAACACAGCTACAGTGTGATCAGCCTGTGTAGCAGCGGTGTTTTAGTGTGGTTTAATGCTGCTGCTAACGTCAGAAGCCCCGCACACAGAACGACTGGACAAACAGAACAACACAGCACACTACAAACCACAGCTATCTCCATCCTCACCAGCGAGAATGCCCCCCTGATAATAAGTCCTCTGTAAGCGATCAAGGTTCCTGCCACCTCGTAGTCCTAATGCTGAGACAGAAATCACAGAGTCACATGAGTGCTTTAAAGCTCCTCTGGGGCACATGGCTTGGAATGACATGCCACCGCGTGTTATCCGTTCTTATACTCCATCTGTTATCTGTCCATGCCGCTCGAGCCCAAACTGGGAGACTTGGTGATAAAACGAGAGAGGGGGGGTGGCTTCTGGCTCCGAACGGTTCATGCCCCGACAAAAAAACGAAACTGCCCTTCACATGGAAAGCCTGGCTGCCACACCCTGACAGAAGCCAGCCGTGCAGAGACAAACGCGGTAATGTCCCGCTGAAGAGGTGCAATTGTGAGCTTAGCGAGCCGAAAAGGTGATGATGCAAAGCCGCCTCTTCACTCACAGGCGGCCCAAAAGTTGTGAAACGGCTCGCCTTCAGAGTCTTTTCAGCCTCCTGGTTTTCTTTCTTTATTTTGGTTTTTTTTTTTTTGGAAGGGATCAGTTTTTTTCCCACTGGGCATTCAAGCACATTTCCCAAAAGAATAGATGGATAAATGGAGCCTAGATAAGTGCACCCTGGAGTGTTATCAGTGCAAGCACAAACTCCAAACTCCTCCTTAGCGTTACTTTAGCCCCGAGCTGCCCCCGTACGGGTCATTGTTGGGATGGTTCACAGCATGAATGAAAATACAAAGTAGACGTCCAGCCTCCGACAGCGTTTACTGCATTTTATGATTCGTGGTCTACAGGCACATGTACCCCAGGCAGCACTGTCCAGAAGTCTTTTACGCACTGTCCCCTGGCTCCACGGCCACTCAAGCCCAAACATCTGCCAAACACTCACCTTTTTTAATGACTGTCTGATCGGCCATAATAATACTGTGGTCATCCACATGCTGGGAAAAAAGAGAAGATTCAATCAGAAGAAAAGTTGAATACAATTTTAACTTATTATAGAATGTTCCTCCATTTCTTTTATTTATTTTTTTTTACGTTAATGGTAAACTATTTTTAAAAAACAACAACACTATCATCAATTTTAAAATGCATACGTGGTTCCTTTTAGTGCGTTGAAGTGACGCATGCACAAGTCCCCGGCAGCAGAAATATATATATATATATTTTATATTTTTTTTTGCACCTTTTTGCGGGTGATCCACTCACCTGAACATCCTCCAGGCCGTGGCCCATGTCCTGCATCCCCATCGTTGTCCGCCAATCACCGACTGGTCGATGCTGTGTGCGTGCGGAGGCAGCAGCTCCGGCCGGCGGAAGACCTCCCTCCGCACCCCGGACGAGCCTCCCTCCAGCCCCAGGATCTGGCTCGCCAGGCCGCCCCGGGCGTGCGCGCCGAGCCCGTCCTGGCCCTGCCGGCCGGGCCACGGCTGCTGCTGGTTGGACGACGGTGACTGGTGTAGGGAGTTTATGTTGAAGGGGTCGCCGAGGTGGGAGTAGGGGTCGCCGGACTGCGGGTAGGAGATGGGCTGGTAGGGCGGCGGAAAGTAAGGCGGCTGGAAGTCCGACGCGGCCGAGTGTGAGAGCGAGGGAGACGGGCTGTACAAGTGCTGGCTGACCGCCGGCAGGTGGGGCAGCCGGGGGTTCCCATTGCTGTTGCCGTCGTGCCTTTCCTGGGAGAGACAGAGGCCGTGAGACATGGCAGAAGGGTGGCAGGAGGTGGTCGCGTCTGTTCCTAAAAGGAGAAAAATGGCCCTGCACCGACGTGACGTCCACGCCAGATAACACACATTTGCGTAATATTTCTATTTAATATTTATCTTGTATTGTAAATTAAAAAAAAACACAGCATTTGAATAATTTAAACTACTATTACATTGTTTTACAATCCAGGCTTTGTCTGAATAATTCTGTTATTTTTTAAGTGTTTTTTTGGTCCAGAGAAGCCTTGTTTGTCCTCTTTCTGTTTAGGTTTACTTTCTTTTGCTCCAAACTTTCATAAATTCGCATAAAAAAGAAACTCAACTTTAAAGCTGCCAAACTTCCCAACTTTTGCTCTGTTTATTTTCTTCTTCTTTTTTTTTTTTTTTTTGTCCTGGCCCTTCCTACACTTACCTCACAGTCATCTTCATATTTAACGTTATCGGCTAATTTCCACAACATTTTCACCGAGACGAGGGGACCTCCGTTACAAAAAAATAGAAAAAGATGTGCGCAGGTAAATCCAGGTGGGCAGAAAAAAGGCGGAAGGTGTTCCTGAAAACCGGACGAGCTCCGAGCTCCGAGCGAGCGACTGTCCGACCGCAGACAGGGTTAGGGTTTCAGCCGCTGTGACAGAAGAACCCGTCGCCCGTAAAGGAGTGCCTCCCTCCTCTCTGACCGGAGCGTTTCTGCACCAGAAGTGGGCGAAAAGAGCGTTTTTGGTAGGCTGAACTCGACTCCCTCTGATGGACGAAGCGGCGATGTTCAATCTTGACATTTGGTTGCGGCTCCGACGCGGCGGGCGCTCGCGGACGGGCGTCGACCTGCGTCGTGACGTCACCTCGAGGGGGCCGAATGACAACGGCGCTGATTGGTCCAACGGTGGTCCAATCAGAATGCGGTCCGCACCCAGGGCCGGCCGTTTGAACCATTAGGTTGGGTATTTAATTAGTCGGTTGGTTGGGAAATGAATTTGTTGTTTGTTTTGTTTTGAAAAAGTGAGTTCTCCTCCTAAGATATTTCCATTTTCTCTAAGAGCGCTTTTAGGTTTTGACATAAACCTTTGACTTGGACGCAGGCTCCTGGAGAAATGTGATTTTTATTGACCCTAAACCGTTTAATGCGTGATATTTAACGACTGTTTGAGCAGTCTGCACTTGTTTGTCACTTGATGAAGTGTGTAACGCTTCATCACAGGCCGCAGAGTGCTGCGCTGCGGTATAACCGCATTTATAATAACGCCATGGTCGTTATTTTTTATTGCGATTGAGTAACAGTTTAATAAAAGCCGTTATAGATTATATTTGACATCATTCTTTGTTTTGTTTTGGGCTTTTTTTTTTTCAACATTCAATTATTAATTTTATAATCAGCCAGAAAACATTTTAGCTCAACGTTTCCCACATTTAGATTCGGAAAGTGAGGAAGGTAAATTCCAAAGGGGCCAAATACATTTGAACGTCTTTTCTTTGTTTATTTATTTAAATTTAATTTGGAATCACAGCAACGCAGAGGATTCTGCAGCATCATTTACTAGTTGCCCTAAAGTTCAAATTATTTTAACAAAGTCTTACAATTTATTACAATTTTGGTGGATCTTAATATTTAAAATAGGCTGATCTGAAGTTTTGATATTCACAAAATCACAAAGGAAAGCTAGGCGATTGTGTTTTAAATACAACTAGTTAGTTGTAAACTCTAAATTAGCAAATAAAAGGATGAAACTGATCTTTAGGTGGCTGCGTTGTCTCAGATTAAGTAAAAATCTTACTACTTGGGTGACTATCAGATTATCGTGGCAGATGATTGGACCTCTGAACAGCCCGTGGCGTCTCCTCTTCCACCCACGCTGGGATCTTCTGTTGTCCGTGGGAACTTCCAGGACGTGGGCGAGCGAGGATTATTTGTTCTCCGTTGTCGGTCCTCGGTGTGTAATGACGCGGAGCCGAGGCGAAATGCGCGCTGATTAAGCGACATTTGACGTTGGGCGAGTCGGTTAGTTCCGCCTGGCCGGACGGTGGCGGCTTTGGAAACACGCCCGACGCTCCTCTCCAAACGGTAGTTGCCCACTGTGACAGCTGCTGCTGTCAGGTGTTCATTATCGGACAGGCCCCGAGCTTTACAGCCATGATTAACTGAGATGTGTTCATATTTGATGTGGTAATATATTTTAAAGCACATTTCTGGGGTTTTTAAATAAGCAGGCACCTGCGAACTGACATGATTTTTTTTTTGCAAAAGATTCTTAAGGCCTTTTTTAGACTAAGCACGGCCTGCAATGTCCCTCTGTGACCTTCGTGAACTAATTCTCAATTTTCTGATATTATGATTAAATTATTTATATATATATATATATATATATATATATATATATATATATATATATATATATATATATATATATATAAGTCTTTAAATATTTCATATAAATATTTAAATAAAGGCTTCCAAACAACAGCCTAACTTTCGTGGAAGCGCACTAATCTCACTCCAGCCATAAACGGTTTCAATAGTTTAACAACCAACCCAAAAAAAGCTACAGAGTGAGGAGTGAAGCTTCGATCTTCGTGGCAGTAATCCAGGGCGCGCAGCGCTGCGCACAAGTATTGAGAGAGAGTAACCAAACCGAGGCAGCCTCTGCCGCCAAAGTCCTGAACGGCGCAGGTTCCGGGTGAAACCGAGCTGAAAGCGGACAATAAAGGCCAAGAGCGAACTCACCCTCCAGTCCAGTCGCTCCAGTATCGACATCTGTGGGCTCCGGTCGCCGCAGTGCCACTGAGGCGCACCGAGCGAGTGGATCCACCAGAGGTTTTCACGGGAACTCACCTGCAGGCCGGCCAGCGCGCATGCGCGGCGCAGCGTAACACACCTGAGGGGAATAAATCACAACAATCCTCCGGGAAAGGAGTAAACGCACGTCCCGGGTCGGGCTTTGAAGGCAGAGGTCCGAATAAACCCGACTGGGCGAATAAAGGTGCCGTAGCCCCGTGTGTGTGTGGCCCGTGTAGTTAGATGCACAAATATATATACATATTACAAAAAAAAAAAAAACAATTAGAGGACTAACCCAAGTTCTGGGTTTAAAAAAAGGCTTACTATCTGCATTATTATGGCAAAACGTAACAGTCGAAGAGGCTAAAGTTGAAGAAAAGGCAAAATTTCAAGATGATGTAATTCCACCCCCAAAGCCACGTCGCCCCAGGCTGACCCGAAAGAATCTGCTTTCAAAAGCCACTGCAGCTTTTGAAAGTCGAAAACGACTCTTGTTATCTGATCTGCCGAATACTCCAGCTTAAACTAATGAACACATCAAAGCCGCTCGGCTGTGCGCCGAAGAATGCCACCGAAAATCCCTTTCAGACGGAATAAGCCCTCCGACATGCAGTCAAGACACCTGCCGTGGAAAAAAAACGATAAAACGAAATTATTTTTTCAAACAGGAGAATAATCTGGCAATCGAATGCATTTGTTGTCAGCAGACACAATGTGTGTAATCAGCTGTA
>CAAE01008624.1:17800-29051 GCA_000180735.1 Tetraodon nigroviridis | reverse complement strand
TCCATAAGTTTCATCTAAAGACATTTTTGAAATTAACCCTACTGAAAATCCCAGATTTTACAGAATAATTACGAGCAACAATTTTGGTTAAGGGTCAAAGGCCTTCAGATCTTCTTCTGCTAACACGTTCTCTCAGGAACTCAAATGGGTCATAGGGGTCCAGTTAGCACCTGTATTTCTAAAGGTGTGCTTGATGTTAACTGGTTTATCTGCGTTCCAAATGTTCTAGATTGGCTACATTGACTGTCTCAGCTCCTGACCCCCATAATCAACCTGCCACGCCCTCTGAATCAGCCCCCACCCTCATACCACCCCCTCCTGCCATCCCCCCATTCCTGTTGGTACTCCATCCAGGTTGTACTGACCAAAGGGGTGCTTGTCTCCCCAGGTCACCTCCACCCAGAACAACAAGGCAGACCCCTCCACCCCTGCCTCCAAGGCCAGAGTGAGTCCCCACCATCTACATCCTGACACACGGACGTCCTCCTATCACCACTCACCACCACATTGCTCATTCTACATCCATCTGCAACCACGAACATGCTGACGTTTACTGACGTTGCTCCTGTTGTCACGGATGCGATAACCCTGCCACATTACCACAACACAAACATTTAACATTCATTTCATTGGTTTTCGTCCACTCACCACACAAATGTTTATATATTAGATTATATAAAACAAAAAGAACTTTGTATTTCTTGTTTGCTTTTGATTCCATAAGAAGGAAGTGTCCTCATATAGCTTCCTTTACTAACCCTCTGAGCTGCAACCTTTATTTACATTCCTTTTTTTTGCTCCTCCTGCTTGTTCTCTCTGACTTGATCAGACTTTTGGCTTTTCTGTTGGCTGCAGCGGGAGAAATTCAAATCTGTGACTGACATCTTAGATCAAAGAATGTGCTTTAATGTTTCTCTGACTGTGTGGCTGCTTTTGAAAGGCAAAAATCAACTCGGTTTAATGGCAGATTCCAGAGTTTCCTGCTTTTGTTCTTCTGCGGTTTGGAGTGTTGCAGGGTCGAAACAGCCGACCAGTGACATATCCAGGCTTCCAAGTGCATGTTTGTGCTCGGTTGGTCTCCCTTACTGGTGCCAACTGTCTTAGCATTTAAAGAGCAGATCATGCAGAGAGAACAAGCACATGTTGCAGACAGACAGATTAGCTAAGCCTTTTGAAAAAGCAGTCAGGAGCAGAGGTCTCTTTTTTGTCTTTTTCTGCAGTGGAACTGATGACCTACAAGCTTCAAAGTGTGTGAACTGCAGGCTAGAAGCAGATACAGGCCTTCATCGCTCTGCTTTAGTCAGACAGATAGCAGCGTTAGCATCAACAGGACCAATACATTTGTAGAATTGCAGGCTTTTATTCCTGACTGTTGGTTCATGTGTGACTTTTTTTGGACCAGCATCGGAAGACGACTATTTGCACTATTTGTGTTGACGAGCTTCAGTCCACCAGCACAGCAGGAGGCACATCTGGATATGGAATCACTGGCAATGAAATAAAAAAATGCATCTGTGGCCAAAGCTAACTTAAGAAATGGTAACTTAGATCATTTATTTAGCCTTAAGGGCCACGTTGGGGTTTAGATCTTGATGAACAGGTCGGTCAGGTGGTGCAGGAAGCTAACCCCCCAATGGGGATCAGAGGTTAGCTAAAATGTCTGCTTGATGGACTATTGATGAAAAATGTTTAGAAGATCCTGTTAATCAGCCCAACTGGAGAAGATAAAAGCTCCAAATCATGTTTGGCCCCACCTTCTTGAGAGGACATGTTAGCATGCTAGGTGAGAGGGGGGGTCTTAACTTTTTTTAATCAAACAACCTGACAACCCTCTTTCATTTGGCTTCAGGAGAAATGATTGTAAAGACTCTGTGGGCCGGATTAAATGGTTCATTGGGCCACACGTGGCCCCCGGGCCTCAGTTTTCCCACCTCTGACATAGATGATGATTGGAGTAACTATTAATTGACTAATTCCTGGTTCCAAATCATCCCAGACATCTTCTTTTGTGGTGCTGGGGTTTCACACATCCTGCTGTGAAGCAGATGATGACAGCTTGTCCTCCATTCATACACAACACAGCCACTTTATTTGCTGTTGAGTAAATCTGGAATCGTCTCCCACGCAGCTCTTTTCTTTTAACCTCTCCTTTATCTCATTTCACTGCTTGTCTGTTTGTCTACCTGCATGCCTTCAGGTTCAGATCCTCCACAAAAAGCTGGACTTCAGCCACGTCACATCTCGCTGTGGCTCCAAGGACAATATCAAACATGTCCCTGGAGGTGGCAATGTAAGTGAAGAGGAATGAGCACCGCTGCTTTGCTAATGCTATTCAAGCTTTATCTTCTCACAGATTCAATTTCCACAACAGGCTAAATCAGTTCCTCAGAAAACGTAAATAGAAAATCTGTTTCATTATTCTGCATCTATGATCGCTGGTTTGTTATATTTAATGAAATTGTTTTTCCCCAATGCTTTTATCTAAAGCTTTAAAATGTCCTACTGAGTTTAAGCATGACTGATATGTACAAAGAGGCAGATATATTTATCTCTTTTGTAACTGGAGCCGGTACAGGAGGATGAATGGCAGTCATTTCCTCACGCTCGTGCAGGAACAGCTCACTTCAGCTGTTTGCCAGTGATCAGACGTCTCGTGTGGACGATGCTTCTCTACCTCTGCAGGTGCAGATTCTGAATAAGAAGGTCGATGTGAGCAAGGTGACGTCCAAATGTGGCTCCAAGGACAACATCAAGCATAAACCAGGTAGGTCATGAACACCCCCCCTTCCCCCCTGCTTCCCTCCTTCTGTCTGCACTGACCTTCCGTCTTCCTCAGGTGGAGGAGACATGAAGATTGAGAGTCACAAGATGAACATTAAAGCTAAATCTAAAGTTGGATCCATGGACAATATTGGATCAGGCAACGGACAGACAAACGGGCACAAGGTCAGCGCGAGGTCACCCTGAGCAGAGGTTATGGGTCTGCTGAGTCACTGTTGTTTTACTGCTGCGCACCACTAGATGGGGTACCAGCATAGCTTTGTGTGTGTCTGTGTGTGTGTCTCCAGGAAGGTAAAGTGGAGGAAAAGTCACCCTCATCTCCCGCAAATGCCCCGACAACAGGACCAGGAGGTGTTGGCAAGGAGAACGGTGTGAAGGAGATGATGGCAGCTCCTTTCGGAGGAGACGGACTGAAAGAGTCTGTTAGCATAGACAAACGCATCCCCCAGACAAGTGAGTGAAGACAGACACACACTCAGAGTGAAGCCAGAAGATACAAACCCACTAGCGTTTGAGTGGGTGTTATTAAAACAGACACCAGGAGAGGATCCGGATGTCTCTTGTGAGTCCGACTGGATCTTTTAATCAAACCTGTCACCTTGTGTCAGGTGAATTTCTCCACTAACGATCTCACCCAGGAGGCATCTGGTTGCAAAGACAGGCGAAACATCGGGGACAGGTTGCGTGCACACAGCAGCACCGCCTGGGAGTTGTGCGCTGGGGCAGCCAGCGCCGAGCTTCTTTTCTGACCTGAGGCGGTAGCAAAACAAGCCGACAGGAGTAGGAAAATAGGACCTTGAAATGACAACCCTAATGTGATTATTTCAGCATTCAGGACAGCTGCTGTAGAGCGAAGCACATATGGAAGAAGCAAAGTGCCTTGCTCCCCGTGTTCTCAGACTTGGTGTTGGCTGTCTTTGCCAGCTTTGAACCGGTGACTCTGTCCACCGTTCGTTTTTAAGTTTTTAACGATGTTCTGCTCTCCACAGGCTCTGCAGACGGTGAGATTTTGTTAGCTTTAGATTTAGCTGCAGCCTTTGAAAGACCAGAGCAGCGGTGCAGCGGGTGGGTGATGGGGTGCAGCTCGGACTCAGGTCCTACCTGACAGACAGGACTTTTTGTGTCTGCCTCAGGGTCCATGAGCCCTCCTCCACTCCTCTCCTAGGTGGAGTCCCACAGGGCTCAATTGTAGGGCCTCTTTATTTTAGATATAGTATTATGCTTATGCTATGCTAATTTAGATAATAGACACTGTGTTAGTAAAATTAGCAGACAGAAGGGTCAGTTCCTAAAGTTACTGTGTTATAACACTTGAAATTTGTACCTGAATAACAGAAACATTGTGACTAAAAACATTTCACTTCATCCTGTCAGAGGTGAGTTCTGGCGAACTAAAACTAAACTTAGACCTTCTAATTGTTTGGATTCTGAGGACAGACTGGGTGATAAACTGGATGTCACAGCTTCTCCGTGCAGTAACATGTTCTACGTGAGGACCCTGGTCTGACGCTTGCCCGCGGGTGTGTTTGTGCGTCTGGAAATTGTGGGTGGTCCGTGTTTTTTATGGCTTCTTTTCTTGTTCCTGCTTTCTTCTCTTCGCAGATTGAGTCCTGGTGGCGTGTAGATTGCGGCGGGATGCGCACTCATCAACCTGCAATCCAACCGAGCAACTGACCCACCCCAGCGCAGTCACTCTCTCCTCAGCCCCACCCTCCGCCTCGCCCACTGCAGCACAGAACTGACCGTTAGCCTCAGTGTTTCTCCTCCGTCTGTGGTCTCTGCCGGTTTTCTGTTGCCAACCCTGACTGTTGACCCGATCATGCTACTGGGTTGGTGTTTGGCCCCTCCTACCACAGAAAAAGAGCACTTGCTGTGTGAGCTTCTGCCAGCTTTCAAGCTAAACATATCCCCCTTTCATTTCCGATTTAGATGGTTTCACCTGCGAATGAAACAACCTCAATGCAATAAATGGGCTAGAGTAGTCAGAGGTGTCTGGACGTACACTAGGTCCTGGCAATTCCTCCACTTTGGTTTTACCATGTTCCCACAGCTCAAACAACCAGCCTCTTTAGCTGACCGATGTATCCCGTGCTGTTAGCTCGTCTTTGCCTCTGTAATTGCCACCCATCCCAGATTGTATCCAGTTTAATGATTTAGGACTAGCTGAATCAGCCCACTGCATCCACCCCAACCAAACAGCAATTATTTCGCTGCACCCTACGTCATCCCAGCTGGTCTTCATATCACTCTGCCCAGACTCCTTATTTCCAGTGTGTGCACTTGCTGTGTGTCTCTATAGTACTAATGTTGCAGAGCAGTCAGCAGTGACCAGAGGACGAGCAGAAGACAGATGTGGAGATGAAAGTGGGACTAAACTAGATTATTCTTGTGTGTTATCCTTACAAGCAATGGATCTGAGCCGCTAGCTGCTGCACCTTAGCTTACGTGTCACCAGTACGTAGCTTGTACTCCTTGGCTTTGTTGTGGCTGGTGTGCGTGGCAGTACCACATGATGCTAAGGCGGAGTTCGCCTTTAGAAAGATTACTTTAAATTGTGTTTGCCATGAAGCAAAACTATGACCAAGCTCCATTTGTATGCTACCTTTCAGTGATTGAACTTACTGTTGTCTAGGAGCTAAAGGTCCCGTCTGTCCGCACTTGACCGTTTGGTAGAATTGCTCATGAATTATCAGTGTAACAAAATAACTTATTTCACCAATTAGCCGCCATGTTCAATAGTCGGCCAGCTGCACCTGCACGGCTGATGCCGTCGTTCCGTGTGAGACATGTGTTTGTGTCACGCACTTGTGGTTTCAGGGCCGTGTGTGTAAATAAGCTTTCTGCCAAAAGACGGACACTCTGGACGTTTGTCCTGCAGAGGAGGTGTTAACGTCGAACTGGCAGGGCTGAGTCAGCCAGGCGCTTAGCATAATGTGGACCCTGTGTGTGTGCAACAGTGCCGCCCGGCGGAAAGTGCATCTTAGGACGCATTTAAAAAGGTGACTTTGATTAAAATTTTTAAAAACTACATGATGATACTGCTAAGGTTTGAAGTGATAATCCAACCAAATTTTACTGAACCATAACTCAAAAAGCAAGTCTGTCGTCTGTTGTGCGCTTGTTAAATCTTTACCACAGAAGCGAGACATGACGGCAAGTCTGAGTATATATGAAAAATATATGTGTACGGTCTATTTTTGATAGCGTGTCTTTTATCCGCCCTGTAACAGGCTTGTTCCAGCACAGACTGAGTGGCAATCCTCTTTTTTTAGCAGCAGAGCAGTTTCAGGCCTTCGCTAGTCCTCAACTCTGAAAACCTACCTTCCAAACTCTCCCTCCTCTCCACTAGTGACATCCTCCGCCTCACTGGGGTAAAAAATGGTCAGCATAGTCATCCTTCTGTAGGCGAGGAGCACGCCTCCCACACATGAGCACAGGTCTGCAGATCAAAGCACATCCACCTGGAGAAATCAGCACAGGCATGAGAGCAACCTCAACAGCAACTGGAAGGAAATGCAACTTTTTATTGTCTGACGATGAGGATATAAATAACCCGCCTGAGCTGCTGGGGAAGCAGCCTCAGCTCAGCTGCGCTCGTCTCCACACAACACACAACACTGTCAGCTGGGAAGGCTAGCTGTTAGCCGCACACGCGCTGCTGAGGGAGCAGAGCCCTACTGCAGAATTTCCATCACACTTTTAAGCTTTTCACAACCGAAGAACAAAATGATTGTTTGGGTTTTTCTTGTTCTCTAGACTTTTTTGAATGAATTCAGGGCAACATTGTAGCATTGAACATTCGCAGTCCATCCTCATTCCTGAGCTCATTTTCACCGTAGAGGCTAGAGGATGGTCACTGAAACCTGTCCTAGAAGGACAATTCTGGGCTTTACTGGAAAGATGGAATCTTGGTCAAAACAGGAAAAGAAGATGAGTAGAGGAGAAAGAAGCAGATGTGACTAATTAGCACCTTTTATTGTTTCGTAGAATTCTGTACTGGTGAATTCAGGGTAAATCTGGCTGTGTCGAGTTTAGGGCAACATGATTTTCTTTATCATCCCCGGAAACTGGAAGGGTAGCATAAGAGGTACTGTTGGAAATGACATTTTCTGAAAAGAAAATAGTGATGCACCTTTACCAATTTGATTTACGGACGTCATTGTGAGTAAAAGAGCCGTAGTACTAAAGTCATCCCGTCATCACTCAGTATTTTCTATGCATTGTGCATAAAAGGCTGGTGGGTCTGTAATAAACTAGTAACAGCAGGTTCATGTGGTACTACTGTATTTGTCAGATGTGTGAAGTGTTACTACTGCATCCATCCTGTAGAGTGCGCTGCTTAGCGTCCTGAACACTGATAGTCTGGCTCTGAGTCTTGATTAAATAACCCCCCACCCTGCTTAGGTAGATCGGCGTTATCAGCAGCTTTAACGGGTGAACGATGGTAGAATCAGAAACGCTGTCGGTGGTTGTAACTGTACAGAACCCTCCAGTTCACACACCCTGTGCACTTTAAAGACAGTAGGATTCCTGTATTGATGAATTGAGGTGATAAAAAAGTTGCTTTTATGTATCTTGCTAACACAGTATCAGCTGTGTGCGTGTGTGTGTTTGTGTGTGTCTCTGTGTGTGTATATTACTGTTTAGGTAGTGGCGAGTCTGAAAGAGAAGACAAACAGTCAGTAATACAGAATATGGCTGTTCTGTAGGCCTGGCCCCTTGAAATCGTTTCCAAAACTCCAATCATGATCTGGCGCGTGTGTAGATCAAACGTGAGGAAGTGTCTTTGTTTCTGGGATGAAAGAACAGAGACATGAAAGCACTTTTGCTGCTGGTCTGTTTAGGACATAAAACAAAGGTAAAACGAGGGTCTAAATGCGCGTTCCGAGCTCGGTGGAAGACGGTGCTGGGTGGTGTGGTGTGTGTTAGATGATGCACTGTTGCCATTTGACCTCCGGTATTTTGGTGGATGTTGTTCTCCTGCAGGCTGTGATGGTTTCGTTTTCACCTCTCCAGTCTGGCCTCATGTTCCTGTGGTGGTTATGAACATCTGACTCAACTGCAACAACATCTGCCACTTTTTTTGCAAATCAAAACCTCTCCTTTCAATTTTCAGACAAGTATTTGGCATCGCATCATTATTTCACCTCTTTAGCAGACATTTTCTGCACTTTTACAAAGCACTCATTTTAATGGCTTCAAACTGCTAAAAATCAGCTTTGCGGCACTCGTTGGTACCATATTCTACACTTCACACACAGACCTTCTAATGGCCGTAAACAAACCCGTTTATTAGAGTTTAGAAGTTAAAACCTCTGCTCATAGCACCTTCGTACTTTGGCAGCCCCCCACCCTTTAGCCTGTGTGCTAAAGCAGGAAATACAAAAATCTACAGAACAAAAAAGGGACTGGTCGCCTTTTACCGGAGCTCTTGAGGCTTCTAATGTGACGTTGTAGTTTTGGCAGATGGTGATAACCACGCTTTCTCCGATGTTTTTTCACTGCTGTTGTAACTTCCACCTCAGTACCAACATGCTCCTTGTATCCGACACTGCCCGTGTATATAGTCGTATATTTGGCACCGTGTTTTTATCACTCCAGAAGTATGTTAGACAACTTAAAATGACACACAAAAAAGAGGTTAGCGGGGTGTTGGGGATAAACGTTTCCATTCATAAACCCATGTGTGTGAGGGTTAACTGGTTTTACAAGACTGGAAAAGGCAGGAGAAGGTGACTCCTTCCTGATTCAGCATTTGCCTTTTTTCCTCCAAGAAAAGGGCTGCTGAAGATTCAAGAATGTTCAACGTGTTTTTAAAACGCGAGGTTACGAATCCATGTGTGTGGTTTGTCTCTGTTCTGTGTCGGAAGTTGATCAAATATGGAACCTTGACTGGACTCAGTCCGACAGGGCCGGAAGGGAGGCCGTGCGTGGGCCGTCCACAGGAGCGCTGCAGGAACACGGAAACGCGGACTCGGAAAACATCGGAAAGCGGAAAATAAAAAAAAAAAAAACAAAAAAGCTGAAGTCCAATGCTGAACGGTCTGTGGACACACGCGAAAGCCATGTTGTGGAACCTGTGTGTGAGCAGAAGGCTGATCACTGAGGTGTTGAAGTGTCTGAATGTTTGGCGGGAACGGAAGCAGAGCAGCCAGTCTGTCCTTTCACACACGTCTGCCCCTGAATGTTCAACTCTGTCCTTCTGAAGACAGATGGCGGCCTGGAATAGACTCCAGGGGAGGGTCTCCCGCCCACGGAAGCTCGTCAGGGTCACAGCACTGAAAAGTAGCTTTACCGTGTCGAACAAACCAAACAGAAAATTAAAAGAGAAATCTAATTCTAATGAATTAATCAGCCATTTTTCCACTGCAGCCTGTACTTCTGCTTTGGGTATTTGTGGTTGAATTAACCCTTCAGAGCGCTCTAGCCAACGTTAGAGCAGGTCCAACGTTTACCCAAAAAAAGCCAACCATGCTGAGAAGCTCTGGCCGAGAGAACAGGTGCAACGCAGGTGGGAAAAAGGCAGCACACCTTTTTCACAGAGCGTCTCTGCTGATGCACTAATGGCAGCTGTCGACACCCAAAGTTACATTAAAGGAACAAAGAGAAAGAACGGCAGAAGAAACTACTTTTCAGGCCTGTGGGGTGGCTCCGCTGTGGAGTGGGACGCCTCCTCTGTGGGGCCCAACGTGGCGAGTGCATGAAGACGACCACCAGGCTGCTGCTTCTGTCCAGGTAGATCGAGATCCCCTCAATTCAGTATTTGGTATGAGAGAGATGTTCATTGTGATTAATTGTTAACCAGTGACGTGAATATTAATCATGTAATAAAATGAAGAGAAAATGTGTCACATTTGTATCTTTTATTTACAATTGTTTACCTTTTTTAGGAAAGATGAGGTCCGGCTGGTCCATTGTGGAAACATGGAAAAAAAAAAAAAAAAACCAAAGAATTACAAGATATTTTGTAATGACCAATAATAGTACCAATAGTAAAAAAGCAGGATGGTTCCTCCTTCTAAGCCTGGTCCAACTCGAGGTTTCCTCTTTTTAAAATGGAGTTGTTCCTGGCCACTCTGCTTACCTGAGGGTTCAGGCTCTGCGTTTCTGACTTGGGGGCAGAAAAGGCTGTTGTTGGTGCTTTAAATGACAAGGGAACAATCCCCAGCTGTGTGGGAACTAGACGTTCCAAAAGCGTGACCTGGTGGAATAGCATCTTCCACAAAGTCATTCAAGACGGAGGTTAATTGTTTACAATGCTTAAAAAGTTACACTTCCAGGAGACTCCTATTCCAAGTGGGCTCAGGCAATGGTGAGTAAAAAATATCAGCAAAGAAATGCACATTTTGGAGGACGTTTGGGTGTTATCAGAGAGGGGGGGAGAAAGAGGGAACATGGGAGAAATTCTGAGACACCTGTGATATGCAGTCGGAGGGTCAAATTGCACACGGTACATTACGGGGGGGAATTTTCTGGGTTAACTTATGGTGTGGTCGAAGGATGGGAGAGAGACCAGAACAGATGTGCATCAACCTTTTATAGTTTTCCACATTACTTTTGTTTCCGCATCCCTACCTGTGCAGAGACAGGCTGATCTTCCTCTTGAAGCCCTCCACAAAGGTAATTGGGCTTTCACAGGTTAGCATTCTCTGGCATACCTATCCAGATGGCATGTACCCCGCCTCTTGCCCCGTAACAGCTGGGATGGGCTCCAGCAGACCTCAGTGTGGATAAAGCAGATGTAGAAAAAAATGGATGGATTAGCAGCGGCCAGAGAAGACGAGCCAGGAAGGAGTGTTGGTAGATCCAGGCCCTAAACGTTCCAGGTATTCCTGCCTTGTCCACAGCTAGAATTACCTTTTGCAGATGACTGGGGATCTGCAACGGGGACATTGTTTGATGACGTTTGGTGACCTCTTTAACTTCCTTCAGGGCCGGTTTATTGATATTACAGTGTGGGTTCAAGTGGGCAAATGTAGTGGGTTGGAATGGTTGCAACAGCGCCACCTGGGAAGGAGGTCGTGCCTTTGTTTCTCCTTCCTTCCTATAGCTACTATGCAAGACACAGACGGGCCCACAGCAGCTGTGTTTCTGCCGGTCAAAGCTTTCTCTGATTTGGATGGAGGGTTAGTGAGACAGACCCTGAGCAGAGCGAAAATGTCTGTAGGATAGCCTAGTTAGAGAGCCTGGTGTCACGGTAACAAACAAGAAGAAGGAGAATAAAGGATAAAGGATGGAACGTTAAGATAAAAAAAGTAATGTATGAGTGTGTGAATACGTGGACACGCTGCTGCCTAAAACTAAAATTTAGTCGCTGTTTTCGTTTCTTCTGTGTAAGGAACGTAACTTTTGCTCAAACCTGTCTATTCCACAGTCTTTCATTTGGAGGCCTGTCGGTTGTTTCTGCTAATAAGACTCTCGAGGCTACTTCAACATGTTGTAGTCAGATTTACTGATTTCCCCCCCCCCA
>CAAE01008624.1:0-14816 GCA_000180735.1 Tetraodon nigroviridis | reverse complement strand
GAATATATACAGTGTGTATATGGATACCTTACTGGGCTATTTTGTCTGAGATACCCTTCCTTTGTTCTATCCCAGGCTTTAGTTTAAAAACCGGTTCTGTCCCAGATCTTGTCCCCAGCTGTCTTCTCGTCCTGACGTCTGTGTGCACGGGGCACCTTGTCTCTCCTACATCTGACATGTGATCCCGCTGTATGTTCAGACCAGGCTGCTATTGTTAGGATCCTTGTTATTTGCCGAAGGTCACTTGAGGAGGTGTGGAGCTTTGGACTCGGTCTCTTCAGCAGCCAGTCGGGTTTGCTGCTCAGACGGAGGGCCTCCTTCCTGCCTGCTCAAGGGTTTTTGCTGCTGAGCAGAACCACAATCACCACCCCGAAAGGTAAGGATGACATTTTCCTCACTTAGTTTATATTGTTTATCATATCAGTGTAAAATGAAAAGTCATTTTCCAGTGTTGTATAACGAAAGAAACACCATTTTTAATGCCTGCAGCTTAGCTGATCATTTCGTTAGGATCCTTTTGCAGAGCGAAGGCCTCCCAAGGATACTTTCATTTTATTAATGACCTGAAGGGTTGCTCATCTAACCTGAAGCGTTCGGGGTTCAATCATGTATCATATATATCACACATATATTTTGGGTGCTGAAGAGCACTAATTGATTCAAAAATTAAACAGTTGAATAAAATACACGTTTGCTTTGTGACAAATTATTATGTGCAGTTTGTCACATTTGTTTGAGTGAAACTATGATCTGTTTCATGACTGTTTTTCTCCAAGTGCTTCAGGTTAGGGTAGAACCTGGACAGCAAAAGAAGGGTAAATCAGTTTATTCTCTAAAGAAAAACAAAAATCTCCAAGAAGGAAATTTCCCATAGGCCATTGCCTTCACACTTATATATTTCAGTTTGTTTGTTTTTTTAACATTTGGATATTTTGATGTTAAATAACCATTTCAATACAAAGAGACTAGACTGACCTCAAACAATCCTAAAGAAAAAACTTTATACAATTCAATGTTTTTTATTAATTTTTTTTAGTCGACCAGATTGCCAGGTCCAGAAGCGAGAAAGCGTGTAAAGTTTGTTACAAAATGTACCATAAAAACAAATGTTTCTGCATTTGGTGTGAGTTTTTTGCGGGTTTTTTGTGCATTTTGTGTGGCTTGTGTGAGCCTGGTTCCTGGAGAAGTTTTGAACTGGTTCTGTATGCAGAGGTCGTATAAACAAGACCAAGGTGCGATGTGCAGATTCTTTTTATTCTACTAAAGAAACGACATGCTTAGGGAGACGCTTCAGGCGCCTCAGAAACAGACTTCCATCCTCGTGCTTCATTCTTCTTCAAACCCTTTCTAAAAGACGGAAACAAGCGAGATGCCGGTAGTCACATGAACTATTTCAGATTTCAATGCTAATACTTGGAGGAGTGATCAGCCAACCATGCAGCCACGTTTTGCAGCGTGCTGGCAGCTGTTCCCCTGGCTTTAGCGACTGACCTTTGACCCCACGTCGCGGCTCTTGGCCCGTAGCTTGTTCACCTGAGACTCGGCGATGTCAGCTCTCTCTTCAGCCTCGTCCAACTCGTGTTGAATCTTTCGGAACTTTGTGAGGTTGTTGTTGGCTTGTTCCTCCTGTAGAACAGCCAGACAGTTTTTCACTGGACGTGTGGCTGCTGCCACATCCCGCTGTCCCGACTGCAGCTGCGCGTTTTGTTCCTTCTTTAATTTGCACCAAAATCAAACGTAGTTTTCTCTGTTTTAGCGTCACCTCACTGGCTTCCTGTTTGTGTTTGGGCATCGTCATGGTCTTGCCCCTGTCTGCCTGTCTCACCTGCTCCATCCTTTGTTTCCCTGAATAAACGGGTTGCATTTTAAGGTTCAAGAACTTGAAAGGTTGCTACTTACAGCCTCCTCGGTAGCTTTTTTGTAGGATTTGACCTTTAGCTGCAGTTTGTCAGCAAGATCTTGCAGTCGTGAAAGATTTTTACGATCCTCCTCCGTCTGAAAAGGTGAGGAATCCTGTCACTTAAAGAGAGATGGATGACACAACAACAGGTTGGCAGTGTGGGAAACTTGCCTGATAGGTCAGCTCTTTGATCCTTCTCTCATATTTTCTAATTCCCTTGACAGAGTCGCAGGACTTTCTTTGTTCAGCCTCTAACTCGCTTTCCAGTTCTTTGATCTTTTAAGGACATGAAAAAGAACATCACGTTTTATTGGTGATATGGATTACTTTAATCATCACATTAAACAGATGTGATATGTTGCTTCTCACCCTGGCCTCCAGCTTCTGGACCTGCTTCTTGCCTCCTTTCATGGCGATCTGCTCGGCTTCATCCAGACGGTGCTGCAGGTCTTTGATGGTCTGCTCCATGTTCTTCTTCATGCGTTCCAGGTGGGCGCTGGTGTCCTGCTCCTTCTTCAGCTCCTCTGCCATCATGGCAGCATCAGTAATGGCCTTCTTGGCCTTTTCCTCCGCATTCCTGCACTCCTGAACGGCTTCCTCCACCTCCGTCTGAAGCTGGGAAGCGTCCGCCTCCAGCTTCTTCTTATGGTTCAGTAAACTGGTGTTCTGTTGGACACAGGTTGAGATTAGCCTCCAGCGTCAGTCTGAAAGGAGGCGTCTGCTCGGGTCTTCTCTTACCTGCGAGTGCAGCAGCTGCACCCTCTCGCTGACGTCCAGCAGCTCTTGCTCAGCAAGCTTGCGACTCCTCTCTGTCTGCTCCAGAGAAGCCCTCAGCTCCTCCACCTCAGCCTGAAGCAGGTTGTTGCGTCTCTCCACGATAGCAATGTTCTCCTTCATGTCGTCATTGGCTCTCAGAGACTCGTCCAGCTGCAGCTGAGAATCCTGCAGAGATCCACGTCGTTAGTCCGGCCTGGTTATCGGTCCAGCAGCAAAGTGCCTGAAGGAGGCCGACCTTCAGATGGGCGTGGACAGACTTGAGCTGCTTCTGGGCCTCGGCCGCCTGCCTGTTGGCCTGGCTCAGCTGGATCTCCATCTCATTCAGGTCTCCCTCCATCTTTTTCTTCAGGCGGAGGGCCTCGTTCCTGCTGCGAGTCTCAGCCTCCAGCGAGCTCTGAAGAGAATCCACAATTCGCTGCTGGTTCCTCTTTGCTTGTTCCATCTCCTCGTCTTTTTCGCCCAGCTTGCGTTCAATTTCAGCTTTAATCTGGTTGAATTCAAGCTGAATTCGAAGAATTTTTCCCTCCTCGTGTTCCAGTGAAGCCTTAAAAATAAAGACAGTGAGAGAAGCATGTTTGGTCAGATTCTAGTGACACAAACCCCTTTTGTCTGGCATCTGAACTTCCAGATTACCTCTGCTTCCTCCAGAGATGTCTGCAACTCTGACTTTTCCTGCTCCAGCTGTTTTCGTATCTTCTCCAGCTCGTGGATGCTCTTCGTCCCCTCAACAATTTGCTCAGCGAGGTCAGACAGTTCCTCTGAGAACCAAAACCCAGTTGTGATCGCTGGTTTAGGCAGTGAAGCCATCTTTTACGTGGTGAAATCCTCACCTTGCAAGTTTTTATTCTCTCTCTTCATAGTCTCCAGATTTTCTAAAGACTCCTCAAAAGAGTTCTTGAGTTTAAAGAGCTCAGTGCTCAAAGATCTGGCTTCTTTCTGAGAGCCCTCTAGCTCACTCTGAGACTCTTCATACTTCTGTTTCCACTCTGCTAAAATCTGACACGATTCATTTATGGGCAACATCACCAACAGCAGAATTTAGTAGACTTATCATTTATGATTGGTCACATGCTCGCATTTACATTTTAAATGTTACCTTGTCAAAGTTCCTCTGCTTCTTGTCCAGAGCAGCAGCAGCAGCGTTGGACCTCTCCACATCCACCATCAGATCTTCGATCTCGTTCTGCAGCCGGTGTTTGGTCTTCTCCAGAGAGGAACACTTAGCGTTCACTGCTTCAACAGCCTCCTCAGCCTCCTGCAGACGCTGCGCTAGCTTCTTCCTGCGGGACAGAAGCTCTGGTTAGCCTTCTCTTTAGGTCTGAGCCTGAACCTTCCAAGTCCCTGGAGCCACAGAGTGGTTCTTTTCTGTTAGGCCAACGGTGCAGCGTCAACACAAACATCTTCAGGTTAGCACACGCATCCAGTGTGGAGAAGATTTTACTAAAGTCAGTCCATCCATCCATCCATCCATCCATCCATCCATCTGTCCAGTTGTATGAGAGCGGTTCCTGTGTTCCCGGTGATGGTTCGGCCCAGATGATCTTACTTTGCCTCCTCCAGCTCCTCGGTTCTCTGGATGGCATCGGTTTCATACTTGGTTCTCCACTGAGCCACCTCAGAGTTGGCCTTGGACATGCCCCGCTGCAGCTCGGCCTTGGCCTCCTGCTCCTCCTCGTACTGCTCTCTCAGCAGGTCGCAGTCGTGGCGAGCTGACTGCAGCGCGTGAGCTAACGCGTTCTTGGCCTGAGATCAAATTTTAACCACAGTGAACGCCTCTCGAGCACAAATATCTGATTCACACTGAAAAATGTAATAATCCGTTTGTTTGCTACCTTTATTTCCTCCTCCAGTTGTCTTTTGAGATCTTCCATTTGTTGAGTGTAGGACTGTTTTCCTCTAGTTAGTTGAGACACGAGTGAGTCTTTTTCCTCAAGTTGCCTGGAAAGTTCACCTAATGTTCACAAAAAGAAGCATTCTTAAAGGAGTCATCAGCAGGTCCAGAAATCACTGAGGAACAGTAACACTTGTGAAAAGCAGACCCCATGAGGAGACAAACCGTTCTCAGTTTGCAGTTTTGCTTTCTGGATGGTGACATCGTTGATCGTACGTTGTCCCTCTTCCGACTTGGTTTTATATTCTTGCATTTGGTCTTCTAGAGACCTGCACATTTTTTCCAAATTAGCCTGCAAATCAACAAAGGAGAGTTTATAAGATATTTAATTTATTTGTGTGTGTGTGTGTGTAGTGTGTGTGTGTGTGTGTGTGTGTGTGTGTGTGTGTGTGTGTGTGTGTTACATCACAGTTGTTGCAGCTTCTTGACATGACTTTTTTCCACCCGTTGCAAAAGAATTCATCAATCATCTCATTTACGGTAATTTTGAATTTTAATGTCTGTGTTAGCTGCTGGTCCACTCTCCACTGGTGTGTGAAATAGACGTAAATCTTTTACCTTTGACTTGACGACCTGCTCCATGTTGGAGACCACATCGTCCAGCTCCAGTCTGAGCTCACTCTTCTCCTTCTCCAGCTTCTGCTTGACTCTCTGCAGGTTGTCGATCTGCTCCCCCAGGTCAGCCACGCTGTCGGCCTGTTTCTTCCTCAGAGCGGCCGCGGTGGCTTCGTGCTGCAGCGTTGCCTCTTCCAGGTCCCTGCGCAGCTTCAGGAACTCGGCCTCCCTCTTTTTGTTCATCTCTATCTGGGCGGTTGTTGCCCCGCCGGCCTCCTCCAGCCTCTCGCTGATCTCCTCCAGCTCTCTGGCCAGGTCTGCTCGCTGCTTCTCCACCTTGGCTCGAGCGGCTCTCTCGGCTTCCAGCTCCTCCTCGAGCTCCTCGATGCGGGCCTTTAAGGAGAGCAAACTTTTTTTTTTTTTTTTTTTGGGTGACATGATGGTTACTTGTGAAAACAGCCGATTGTCATGTGCACATCTTACCTGCAGCTCCTTCAGTTTTTTCTGGAGCTGAGCAGACATTGCCTGTTCATCTTCTATTTTGCTATTAAGGTGGCTGATTTCAAAATCTTTCCTGTTGAAAAAGAAAAGATGTGTTTTGTAATAGCGCTGGTGTTTACATGACCTCACGTCTAGTCTTTTTTTTCCGTAACTTTTTCAGTTTTTCCTCCAGTTGCTGTTTGTCATTTTCCAGGTCCATGAGGCTTTCCTGGGTCAACTTTAGGTCTCCCTCAAGCTTCCGCTTTGCTCTCTCCAGATCCATTCGCACTTTCTTCTCTTGTTCCAGGGATCCTTCCAACTGTGGGACAAAGTTCCAAATGACAGCAATTCCAATTTTTGTGGCATCATTTTTAAAAGTGATACTTACATCGTCCACTTGTTGCTCCAGCTTAGTTTTGGCCTTGGTCAGAGTGTTGACTTTGTCTTCTTCGCTCTGCAGATCGTCCAGCGTTTGCTGATGAGCTTCCTGTAAAGCTTTTTTCTCCTTGGTCAACTTGGCGATGATCTCATCCAGAGCAGCCATCTCCTCAGTCAGGTTCTTCACCTGTGGACCACAAAAACACAAGTTACCGTTGCTTCATGAAGCCATGAAGGCTCTGAAGCAGCTGCAGTCACACCTTGTTCTCGGTGGCGTGCTTCTCCTTCTCCACTTTAGCCAGAGTCAGCTCCAAGTCATCGATGTCCTTCTTCAGCTCAGAGCATTCGTCCTCCAGTTTCCTCTTCTTGGCAGTGAGTTCTGCGTTCATCTCCTCCTCATCCTCCAGACGTTCCGTCAGCTCTTTGATCTTTGCTTCCAGCTGGATCTTGCTCTTGATCAGCCCCTCACATCGTTCCTCAGCATCACAGAGATTATCTTGCTCCTAATTTTGTTGATAAAGAGGAAGGGTTGCAGTGTGGCAGATGGGGATTTAAACTCTGAGATGTAACATACAGATTGAACTTGCAGCTGCAGGTCGTTCTTCTCTTGGAGAAGGGTGACCGTTTTCTCCTCCAGCTCCTTTCTGCGAGCTTCAGATTTTGCATAGGCCTCTTTCAGCTTGAGGAATTCTTCCTTCATGTTGGCCATCTCTTTCTCCGCCTCGGCCGATCTCAGCAGAGGTTTGATCTTGAAGTAGAGCTTCATCCAGGGCCAATTCTTCACCCCCATGAAGGCTCGGACATTCCACTGGATCACCAGTAAGGCGTCCCTGTCAAAAACACATGATTCGTGTCCTTTGAGCCTCACTGAGCTCTGGAAATCAGGTAGATCATCTATGCATCCAAGGCTGAGGTACTATGCAATCCAGACGCATTAGTAATTAGATTACTGCTGCTGAAACGTATCAGTGTCAACATAAATACATTTATATTTCACTTGCTCCATGTTCTATGTATTAAAAAGTCTAAACCAGCAAGAGTATCTCCAAATGTTAATGGATGATTTGATGAAATTTGACTGTCATTTTTTTGTCACCTGCGTTCAACAATCTTCTGAAACTCGATTCTTGCCAGAAGTCCCCTTGAACGAGCTTGGATGCCAGTAATGATCAGTGCTAGTCTGTCATCTCGCATCTCCTCTAGCAGACCCAAAAGACCAGCTTTGAAGAACACCTTGATTATTATTAGAAATAAGAAAATTCAATAGTCAGCAGATGTGAAACTCTTTCGGTTATTACAGGTTTACTGACCTTCGTGTGCCCCAGTTTATACTGGTTATGATCAATATCCAGAGATCCCAGCAGCTTTTCTGCAGCCTTTTTGTTGTCAATAAACTGTCCTTCGGGAACAGCATTTGGGTTCAGAATTCGATACCTTTATGAAAAAAAATATGTGAACAAGAAGAAAGTCTCACTTGCTGAAAGACATTAGATAAACTGTGTCAAGAATTTTGGAAAATACCAACATAAGGTTAGTCATGAGAACTACAACCTCTGTTTGAAATCTCCGTAGAGGATCCTGTTGGGGAATCCTTTCCTGCAGATCCTGATGCCTTCCAGCACACCGTTGCAGCGCAGCTGGTGCATGACCAGAGGATGCTCCATGGCCCCAGGAGTCTTGGTCTCGTTGGGGATGATGCAGCGCACAAAGTGAGGGTGAGTCGACCTCAGGTTGGTCATCAGCTTGTTCAGGTTTTCCTGTCAGAGCAACAAGAGAACACAGTCGTTTCCATTGAGAGGGATTTATACCCCATCATGAACCAGTAAGAAGAGGGTGAAGAAGGATCTCACCCTGTGTAAAGCTGAGACGGTTTGGAAAGAGGAGCCTTTCTTTTTGCTGCCTTTGCCCTTTCCACCAGTGTCTTCAATACAAAAAAACCTGAATCATCATTTCCATCCTGCAGTTTTGCAGGATAAAGAGGGTAACAGTCTTCCTGTCTCTTTAAAAGACAAACCTGAATCGGCTCCAGCGTAGTTGGCGAAGAGGATGGACAAGAGTTTGAGGTTAGACTTCTGGTAGAGTCCAACCACGGTCTCATTCAGAGGGTCCTTGTTCTTCACCAGCCAGTTGTTGATGTTATAATCAACCGTTCCAGCGTAGTGCATCAGGGCAAAGTGGGCCTCTGGCTTTCCTTTGACAATCCTGGGCTTCTGGAAGTTGGCAGATTTGCCCAGATGGTTGTCATAGAGTTTAGCTTTGAAGGTGGCATCAGAGGCTTTGGGGAACATGCACTCCTCTTCGAGGATGGACATGATGCCCATGGGCTGTGATAAATGGGAAATTGCATATTACTGAAGAGCTTAACTGGTAGAGACAGATTTTGGAGGGAAAATAACTCTTGAGTAAATCTGCCATTTTTTATAAACCATCACCTTTTCGATCAGGTCGATACAGGCCTGCAGGTCCATCCCAAAGTCAATGAACTCCCACTCAATGCCCTCTTTCTTGTACTCTTCCTGCTCCAGCACAAACATGTGGTGGTTGAAGAACTGCTGCAGCTTTTCGTTGGTGAAGTTGATGCACATCTGCTCAAACGTGTTGAACTGTCAGGAGAAGAAAAGATAACTTATTTCCATGTATATATATATGTACATATATATACCAGACAAAAGTCTTCAGGTGAACATTCGGTTCTGCATCTCAGTCTGTATTTTAGTCATTTAAAAAATCTAAATTATTGCAATAAAAAGAATCAACCCACATCAAAGATCTCAAATCCAGCGATGTCCAGCACACCGATGAAGTACTGGCGAGGCTGCTTGGTGTCCAGTGACTGGTTGATTCTCACCACCATCCACAGGAACATCTTCTCATACACTGACTTAGACAGTGCACCGATAGCATAGTACACCTTGGGATGAAGGTGTTATTTATTTATTTTGTTTTTTTAAGTATTTTAACAAAATTAAACTTCTCTTTGACAGCAGACCTGGGCAACGTTTTGTCCCTTGGTGACCCACTCGTTTCCCACTTTGACCCTTGGGTGACAGAGACCTTTGATGAGGTCAGCAGAGTTCAGGCCCATCAGATACGCAGCTTTGTCAGCATCTGGAACAGGAACGTCCATGTTGTGAGCGTGCCTCCTGAGGCCAGTGACAGATCTGACCAATGGATCTCCTCTCACCTTCGGTTCCATCAGCCTCCGCCTGCTCCTCTCGCTGCTTCTGCTTGAACTTCATGTTGCCGTAGTGCATGATGGCGCCGGTCAGCTTGTACACGGAGTTCTTCTCCTCTTGAGTGAATCCCAGCACATCAAAGGCTTCCTAAATGACAAGAGGTGCATGAAGGCAGCAGTAACCCAGTAAATACTGTTGTTTTTCCTTTTTGGGTAAAGCCCAGAACACCAAAACCATCCTGATGCAAAACGTTAAAAAAAATAGCTGCTTTTTTTTTTGTTTGTTTAATTTCATTTTCTGTAAAACTGATGACTTAACTCACGTCTGTGGCGACCAGCTCATCAGCATCATTGATCGAAGCTACTGTTGTCTCTCCTTGGGAGATGAAGGCGTAGTCGTAGGGGTTGTTGGTGATCAGCAGCATTTCTGCAAGAGCAGAACCAAGCTGGATATTTATGACTAGACGTGACATGAAGCATAAAATTCAGCACAATGCAGATGTCAGTGGAGGGATGGACGTACCCAGAATTTCTGGCTTCACTTGAGACAAGATCTGGTAGAAGATGTGGTAGTCCCTCTCAGCTTTGAGCTGATAGGTCACACGAGACTTTTCCAGCAGGTCTGTTGAAAGAAAAAAGGGGTTTTGCTGAGCAGGTCTGTGGTTAAAGGTATTTTCTGTGTGCTGGCTGCACAGTTTAGTTGCATCAACCACTAAACTCGATTTGTTTCATACGTTTGTTTGTTGGTTCATTAGGTAAACCTTGAGTGTTTTTACCAATCTCTGTTTTTGTCAAACACTGTCAGAAAATGGCTGTGTTCATTTGTTTTAACTTACAGGTCTCAATATCAGCGGAGGCCAGTTTTCCTCTGTTGTCAAAATGAATTCTGATGAATTTACCCTAGAATGCAAAGTATATATTGATATTATGAATAGCCAACACGTGATATCAGAAGTTTTCACTCACAAATCTGGAGGAGTTGTCATTCCTGATGGTCTTGGCGTTCCCAAAGGCCTCCAGAGCAGGATTAGCCTGGATGATTTGATCCTCCAGGGTACCCTAATTTAGATCAGTAACACATAAACACGTTCCAACTATGTCAGACCTGCGTTGAAAATGTCTTCAGCCACCAACCTTTCAAATCCATCCAACAATCTTTTCAGACCCTTCCAATTTTTCATAATCGTTATCAAGCGGTTTCAGATCTGTGTACGGCTGATCTTTAAATGGCTCAGTGATTATGTTTCTGAGGTGCACACACACAAACCCAAACATACAGGTATGCATCTGTGGTTGAACGAACATGTGGTCTGCAAACCTTCTTTTCAGCCGATGTATCTTTCTTCCCACTCGGAACAGCTGCGATGCTCGCAAAGTACTGAATGACGCGCTTGGTGTTGACGGTCTTTCCAGCACCAGATTCTCCGCTGATCGGAAGACAGAAGTGCCGTCTGTATTGTCCAACAACTGTGTCATGGATGGATTTGTTGACTTACGTGATGAGGATTGACTGGTTTTCCCTGTCTGTGAACAAAAAAGGATCTTCAAAACGATGGAATCTGGATTGGAAAAAGCAACTAGGTGAAAGGAAGGTCACTGACCTGCCAGCATGTACTGGTAGGCGTTGTCAGAGATGGAGAAGATGTGAGGAGGAGCTTCAGTCCTCTTCTTTCCTCTGTAGGCCACAACTACTTCCTGGTTGTAGACCGGCAGCCACTTGTAGGGGTTGACAGTCACACAGAAGAGCCCAGAGTAGGTCTGCCATGGAGAAAGATAGAGAATGTTCAGGTGCCGGAGCCTGAAGGACACAGGAGGGCTCAGACATCTGCCTTACGTAGATCATCCACGCTGCGTAACGCTCTTTGAGGTTGTACAGCACAGCGGGCTCGTGGAGGAAGGTGAACATGGCCATGTCCTCAATCTTGTCAAACTTGGGTGGGTTCTGAGGGTGAACGTCACACTCCTTCACCGTGACCGTCTGCAGAAGTGATCAGAAACTGATGATTCCAACCTCTGTGAGCACACACTCACGCTGGACCGAGCAGACATCAGGTCAGATGCTCACCTTTCCGGATTCAGTGTTAACGGTGACTTTGTCACCGTCACGACTGGTGACGGATGCCTTGACATACTCAATCTCTGGGTCAGGGACGAAGCACTCTTTCTTCATGTCAAACGTACGAGTTTGGGCTTCCAGACGCTCCTTCTCTGACTTTCTCAGATATGGAGCTGCAGCTCCAAACTCCGCCATGGCCGCATCGCCCATGTTTTATCCTGTAATAATGGAAATCCACATTAAAGCCAGGAATCATTTGTTCTGTTCATTTATTGCAGCAACCACAAAAAAAGAAAAAAATCATTTCTCATGCCAGAAAAAAGCATGTGTAATTTATTTGTGTTAAAGTAACAGTAACAGACTAAACTAGAATTTTGACTTATTAGGATCAACCGCAGTCTTGTTAATCTGTGCAATCGGATTTACTCAATATTTTTCAACCCTGAACCGTAAGTATCTGTCCAAACAAGCCGAAGCAGCTACTTAGCCTAAGATGTGGCTCCATCTTAGAAGCAGCTCACCTGAGTTTAAACGTCATTGATCTGATGAGTTTCTATTTAATGAAAAAAGCTGCAAACAGAAGCCTGTCACAGGACACAAACAGCCTCCCACACTGTCGAGAACTTTACCTGAGCTGAGTCCACAAACAGGAAACTTGGATCTGTGCTGCTGTATCCAGAAAACAGGAGGAGACATAAGCATCAGAGTTAAGGTTGGAGTCAACCGAGGATATTGAAATTTAAGTCAAATCTGTGCAAGAGTTCCTCAGCTGAGCAGATCCTTTTCTTACCTTTGACCGTCAACCTTTGTCAAGTGAAATAAGCAAGTCCAGTGTCTGCCACGAGGCGGTGGGTCCATTAATAAAGGTTGAATGTCAACCAAATATGGGGATGAATAGCAGAGATATGGCATTCAGGTTGCCTATTACAAAAAGCATTTTCCATTCGCTGCTATTTCTTGCCGTCACCTTCACACAACAGCCAGATGGGACACGACAAAGCAGGAGGAGGGAGGTGCAGGAGCCGCGGGCGCAGGCTCAATATTTCTTTATTAAAGCTGTGATTTATTTTAACAATGACAAATTTAAAAAAAAAACAAGGGAAAAAATCCATGGGAAAAAAGAGAGATGAATGATTAAACTTCTACACATGTTTACTAATGCAAACAAATGTGACTTTGTGCTCCTGAAGATCCTGAACTAATCTAATGCACCGTAATCCCTCAGTGAGAGAGGTAAATGTGAACAAAGCAGCCTCCATATATGCTGTTAAACCTGTTAAACAAGCAAAGGTTAAGAGACATCAAGTCTGCTGTGATGTGTTCAGGGACAGGGTGTGAAACATATGTCAAGAGGGGGAATAAAGAAGAGCAGCTGTCTATTGAGAAACAAGACAAGGCCAAGGTCACAGCTGTGAGAGCCCTCTATTATCGCTCCACACACATGTACAAGCCCAGATTCTTGGCATTGGCGCTCTTCTTTTCTAACAATAGAGATGTCTGAGACAATGGAATTATTATTAAGGTCAGATGGCCTCTACGGAAGCTTCCTTTTTAGATGCTTTTAAACAGGCAAATGGTTCTCATTGGTTTCTCAGAGAACTTGTATAACTACCATTAGAACTATAGATGAAACTTAGCAACAATATCAGTAGCCAAAGATGTGCATGCGCGCACACACAGTTTGCACACACACACACACACACACACACACACACACACACACACACACACACACACACAAAATGCAAAAAACTGTTTAAAGTTTCAACTGTTGTCATCCACCATTTGACATCATAATGTAGGTAAAATGTACCATTTTTGTGTTTGTTTGTTTGTTTGTTTGTTTTATTCAGTTCTATAAAAACTGGTGGTGCTGACTGTTCCACTAGCCCACAAGTGTCTGACTGATTCCACAAAGGGTCACGTGGCTGCAGGTGTTTGTTCCAACCAAGTAACAGCACACCTGACCAAAGTCATTTCATCCACTGATCTGAGTCTTCAGGCAGCTGACTGGTCGAATTTGTGTGCTTGATTGGCTGGAACAAACAGCCACACGGCCCTTAGTGGGGTCAGTTTAACAGCCCTGCTCGCTGATCCCAACTGGTCCTCCAGGAGCTCAGCAGCATGTCTGACTCCTGTCTGGAACCCCAAAAATGTTTCAGACAGAGCATTTTTGAAAACAAGTTTTCAACAATAATTTTATTTCCTGATTGTTAAAACAAAAAAAGCCTTTGTAAATATTTTCTCAAGGTTTATTGAGGCACGATGGCACCAGGTAAGTGGTTCAATCCATCATGAAACATGAGCAGTCAGTAATTAAGTTAAATTTAACTGAATGGATTGGCCAGCGAGCTTTCCCACAGCAAGGCCTCAGCAGAGCATCTGTCCATCCAGTCCACATCTATCTGATAAAGGTCACATTCCCAGCTGTCCGCTCCTTGTAAAAGACGATGTTTACATTTACAGGAACACACCAGGGAATCACCCAAGGACTGAGTTCGGAGGAAAACTAAAATAAACAACCTAGCACTGGTGTCGTGTTGATGAAAAAGGTCGCTTAGAGGAGAGGAGAGGAGAAGAGGAGGAAAGTAGAAAAGAGGAGAGGAGAAGACATGCAGCCATGAACCAACAGAAACCGATCAGTGGATCGTGGTTCTGTTTCCTGGCAGCTTCAGCTTCCGAGTTCAGACCACCAGAGTGAAGAATGTCTGACTTTTAAGACTAGAATCAGTTTCAAATTAAAAACAGTTGTACCCACATTTTTAGAAGTAATCATTTTTCCTGTGTGTTTATCAGGTTTGTCTGCCCTCTTCTGCTGCAGCTTGTGTCAGCTCTGGATGAGGTCCTCGCCTCAGATGCTGATAATGATGAAGGTGAGGATGATGCTACATGCTCAGCATGCTGTGACATGGCGACAAGGATGAGGTGAACTACTGAACTGATTTTTATTTGCTGGTTTTAATGTTGCGCTCTGGTGGGTTTCCTGTGTTTAGCCATCAAATTTATGAGGAAAAATACTTTCAAATCTCTTTGAAAAATGCTTCTTTTTAGGCTAGTTGAATCTGTTATCTGTAACATTAAAAAGGGTCATTTTTTCTGTTCTGGCAGACGTTTCCAGGGTGCTGGTGTGGGAGGACACCTGGAAAACCCTCTCTCACAAAACCTGCAGAGGCTCCAAGACTAAACCTCACAAAAGTCCAAACTCTGAGGACTTGGGTCCATCCAGGACCTCCAGCAGAGGACCACAGCTCCAAGACAGGTGGAGCGCTTGTGAACAGAGCAGAGAGTCACCTGTCCATCTGGAGGACAGTCAGAGGGTCAGCCAGTGACCAAGGCAGCTGCCTCCACCCTGGAGGATCTTGAGGCTCCAGCGGTCCAATCACCAATGAGAAGCAGGGGTCTGGAGGATGGAACTAAAGGATAGCATCTAAACTTGAAATATAGAGGATAAAACAAGAGAAGAGCGTTGGCTGAACAACAGTGAAGGACAAACGCAGCAAATGGCATCAGACAAGCTGAGCCGGGACCAGGGACCAGGGACCAGGGACCAGGGAGGCAACCAGGCACAGGTGAGAGGGGACAGCAAATGTTTGGACTGAGGCGT
>CAAE01008623.1:2688-13185 GCA_000180735.1 Tetraodon nigroviridis | reverse complement strand
GTCCTCTACGTGCAGCCCTCTGTCTCCGCTGACTATCTCCTCTGGTCCTTCTGCCCCCCTGTGTCACTTTGGGCTTGGCGTCAGGATACAGATCCCATCGGGTAAGTAACACCACAACAATATTAATAAATCATCTTCAACAATAATGAACTCTTTCCCTCTTTCTCTTTTCTCCCCAGTGACACAGTAACAGGTAACAGTTTCATTCAAAAATTCCAAATGAAAACAACCGGTAAGTAATAAGTCAAGAACTATTAAACCCCATAAGTCGCATTGGATATATTCTCTCTGAGTCTCCGCACACGTCCAAAGGTCCTCCATCTATCTCCTCAGGTTGAGGCCGCGAGGCTGGGTGGTGTCCAGCAGCCGGATCCATCTCCTCTCTGCTCTCCTCTGTTGTGACGTGGTCCAGCTCGGGTTGGCCTGATGGTGGCTGAAGGTGTCCGATGGCGTCTGATTGTGTCTTATGGCGTCTGATGGGGTCTGATTGTGTCCGATGGGATCTGAGGGTGTCTGATGGCGTCTGGTGGTGTTTGAATGCGTCTGATGCCTTCTGAATGTGTCCGAGGGCGTGTGAGGGCGTGTGAGGGTGTCTAATGGCGTCTGAAGGCGTCTGATGGCTTCTAAGGTTATCTGATGGCGTCTGAAGGGGTCTGAGGGTGTCAGATGGCGTCTAATGGCGTCTGCTGGTGTTTGATGGCGTCTGACTGCATCTGCTGGTGTTTGATGGAATCTGATTGCGTCTGAGCGCGATCTGATGGCCTCTCATGGCGTCTGAGGGTGTCTTCTGGTGTATTTTGTTGTCTTAGGGTGTTTGAGGGCGTCGGGGGTGTCTGACGTTGTCTGATGGCGTCTGAGGTTATCTGATGGCATCTGAGGGTGTCTGATGGCGTCTGACGGCGTCTGATGGCACCTGATGTCGTCTGATTGCGCCCAAAGGCATCTGATGGTGTCTGACGGCGTCTGATGGCATCGGAGGGCATCTGATGGCGTCTGAGGGCGTCTGAGGGCGTCTGAGGGCGTTTGATGGCGTCTGGTGCCCAATGTTGGCGTCTGGTTGCGTCAATTGCGTCCGATTGTGTCTGAAGGCCTCTGATGGAGTCTGATGGCATCTGATGGTTTCTTAGGGTGTCCGATGGCATGTGAGGGTGTATGTTGGTGTCTGATTGCGTTTGATGGTGTCTGAGTTCATTCGATGGCGTCTGATGGCGTCTGATTGTGTCTGATAGTGTCGTAGGGTGTCTGATAGCGTCTGAAGGCGTCTGATGGCGTCTGGTGTTTCTGATGGCGCCTGAGGGCGTCTGTTGATGTCTGAGGGTGTCTGATGATGTCTCAGGGTGTCAGATGGCGTCTGAGGTTGTCTGAGCGCGTCTGAGAGCGTCACAGCCCGTCTGATAGCGCGTGTTAGCGCCGAGTGCGTCCGATCGTCTCTGAGGGCGTTTGATGGCGTCTGATGGCGTCTGATGGCATCTGATGGCATCTGATTGCGTCGGAGAGTGTCCTACTGTGTCTGATGGTGTCTGAGGGCATCTGAGGTTGTGTGATGGCGTCTGATGGCGTAGGTTGTCTGATGGCGTCTGATCGAGTCTAGTGTGTCTGATGGCGTCTGATGGCGTGGGAGTGTGTCTGATGGCGTCTGAGGTTGTCTCATGGCGTCTGATGGCGTCTGAGTGGCTTCTGAGTGCGTCTGATGGCGTCTGAGGTTGTCTCATGGCGTCTGATGGGGTCTGTTGGTGTCTGAGCGCCTCTGAGGGTGTCTGAGTGCGTCTGATGGTGTTTGACGGTGTCTGATGGCGTCTGAGTGCGTCTGATGGCGTTTGAGCGCGTCTGTGGGCGTCAAAGGCCGTGTGATAGCGTGTGGTAGCGCCGAGTGCGTCCGATCGTGTCTGAGGGCGTCTGAGCGCGTCTGATGGCGTCTGAGGGTGTCTGATGGTGTCTGATGGCGTCTGAGGGTGTCTGATGGTGTCTGATGGTGTCTGACGGTGTCAAATGGCGTCTCATTACGTCTGATGGTTTCTGATGGCGTCTGATGGCGTCTGATTGTGTCTGCTGGTGTCCTATTGTGTCTGATGGTGTCTGAGGGCGTCTGAGGTTGTCTGAGGGTGTCCTATTGATGTCTGAGGGTGTGCTATCGCGTCTGAGGATGTTTGATGGCGTCTGATGGCGTCTGAGGGTGTCTGATGGCGTCTGATGGTGTCTGAGGGTGTCAAATGGCGTCTCATTACGTCTGATGGTTTCTGATGGCGTCTGATGGCGTCTGATTGTGTCTGCTGGTGTCCTATTGTGTCTGATGGTGTCTGAGGGCGTCTGAGGTTGTCTGATGGCGTCTGATGGCGTCTGATGGCGTCTGATGGTGTCTGAGCGCGTCTGTGGGCGTCAAAGGCCGTGTGATAGCTTTTGGTAGCGCCGAGTGCATCCGATCGTGTCAGAGGGCGTCTGATGGCATCTGATGGCGTGTGATGGTGTTTGACGGTGTCTTATGGCGTCTGGTGGCATCGGATGGCGTCTGTTGTTGTCTGACGGTGTCTGAGGGCGTCTGACATATTCTGATGGCCTCTGATGGCGTCTGATGGCGTCTGATGGCGTCTGAGGTTGTCTGATGGCGTCTGATTGCGTCTGGTGGCGTCTGAAGATGTTTGATGGCGTCTGAGATTGTCTGATGGCGTCTGAGGCGTCTGCGTGTGTCCGATGGCGTTTGAGGTTGTCTGATGGCGTCTGAGGTTGTCTGATGGCGTCTGAGGCGTCTGCGTGTGTCTGATGACGTTTGACGGTGTCTGATGGCGTCTGATGGCATCTGATAGTGTCTGAGTGCGTCCGATCATGTTTGACGGCGTCTGATGGCGTCTGATCGAGTCTGGTGTGTCTGATGGCGTCTGAGGGTGTCTGAGTGCGTCTGATTGTGTTTAAAGGCGTCTGATTGCGTCTGATGGTGTCTGAGTGCGTCTGATTGTGTTTAAAGGCGTCTGATGGCGTCTGATGGTGTCTGACGGCGTCTGATGGCGTCCCATGGCGTTTGATGGCGTCTGAGGTTGTCTGAGGGGTTTCAGACGCCGTCACAGTACGTCTGGTGGTTTTTGAGGGCGTGCAATGGCGTTTGATGGCATGTGATGGGGTCTGATGGCGTCCCATTGCGTTTGATGGCGTCTGAGGTTGTCTGACGGCATGTGATGGCGTCTGATGGCGTTTAGTGGCCTCTGATGGCGTCTGATTGCGTCTGAGGGTGTCTGATGGCGTCTGATGGTGTCTGACGGCGTCTGATGGCGTCCCATGGCGTTTGATGGCGTCTGAGGTTGTCTGACGCCTCTGATGGCGTCTGATGGCGTTTAGTGGCCTCTGATGGCGTCTGATGGCGTCTGAGGGCATCTGAGGGCGTCTGTTGATGTCTGAGGGTGTGCTATGGCGTCTGAGGATGTTTGACGGCATGTGATTGGGTCTGATGGCGTCTGATGGCGTCTGAGGTTGTCTGATGGCGTCTGAGGCATCTGAGTGCGTCTGATGGCGTCTGAGGGCGTCTGAGGGTGTCAGATGGCGTCTGAGGGCGTCTGATGGCGTCTGAGGGTGTCTGTTGTCGTCTGAGGTTGTCTGATCGAGTTTGGTGTGTCTGATGGCGTCTGATGGCGTCGGAGTGTGTACTATCGTGTCTGATGGTGTCCTGAGGTTACTGATGGTGTCTTATGGCCTCTGATGGTATGTGATTGCGTCTGCGGGCGTCTGATGGCGTCTGATGGCGTCTGGTGGTGTCTGAAGGCGTCTGAGGGTGTCTGATGGCGTTTGATGGCGTCTGATGGTGTCTGAGGTTTTCTGATGGCGTCTGATGGCCTCTGATGGCGTATGACGGCAATTGAGTGTGCCTGATGGCATCTGAGGTTCTCTGATGGTGTCTGATTGCGTCGGAGTGTGTCCTATTGTTTCTGATGGTGTCTGAGGGCGTCTGAAGGTGTCAGATGGCGTCTGATGGTGTTTGAGCGCGTCTGAGGGCGTCACAGGCTGTCTGATAGCGTGTGGTAGCGCTGAGTGCGTCCGATCGTTTCTGAGGGCGTTTGATGGCGTCTGATGGCGTCTGATGGCGTCTGATTGCGTCTGAGGGTGTCTGATGGCGTCTGATGGTGTCCGACGGTGTCTGAGGGTGTCTGAGGTTGTCTGATGGTGTCTGAGGGCTTCTGAGGTTGTCTGATGACGTCTGATGGCGTCTGAGGGTTTCCGAAGGTGTCTTATGGCGTCTGGTTGCGTCTGAAGGCGCCCAAGAGCGTGTGATGGCGTCTCATGGCGTTTGATTGTTTCTAATGGTGTCTTATTTTGTCTGATGGCGTCTGAGAGCATCTGAAGGAATCTGATGGCGCCTGAGGTTGTCCGATGGTGTTTGACGGTGTCTGATGGTGTCTGATTTCGTCTGATCGAGTCTGGTGTGTCTGATGGCGTCTAAGGGTGTCAGATGGAATCTCATTACGTCCTGGTGGTGTTTGAGGGCGTCCAAGGGCGTTTGATGGCGTCTGATGGCGTCTGATGGCGTTTAGTCGCCTCCGAGGGCATACTTTGGCGTCGGATGGCGTCTGAAAGCATCTGAGGGTCTCTGAGGGCCTCTGAGGGCGTCTGGTGTGTCTGATGGCATCTGAGGGTATCTGATGGCGTCTCATGGCGTCCCATGGCGTTTGATGGCGTCTGAGGGCGGCTGGGTGCGTCCGATTGTGTCTCAGGGCATCTGATGGCATTTGATCGAGTCTTGTGTGTCTGATGGCGTCTGAGGTTATCTGGTGGTGTTTGAGGCGTCTGAGTGCGTCTGATGGCGTCTGACGCGTCTGAGGGCTTCTGACATATTCTGATGGCGTCTGATGGCGTTTAGTTGCCTCTGATGGCGTCTAATGGCGTCTGGTAGCGCCTGAGGGCGTCTGATGGCGTCTGATGGCGTCTGGTAGCGCCTGAGGGCGTCTGATGGCGTCTGATGGCGTCTGGTAGCGCCTGAGGGCGTCTGATGGCGTCTGAGGGCGTTTGAGCGAGTCTGAGGGCGTCGGAGGGTGTTTGACGGCGTCTGAGGGCGTCTGAGGTTGTCTAATGGCGTCTGATGGCGTCTGAGGTTGTCTGATGGCATCAGATCTAGTCTGGTGTGTCTGATGGCTTCTGATGGCATCTGAGGGTGTCTGAGGGTGTCTGTTGATGTCTGAGGGTGTGCTATGGCGTCTGAGGATGTTTGATGGCGTCTGATGGCGTCTGAGATTGTCTGATTGCGTCTGAGTGTGTCCGATGGCATTTGACGGCATCTGATGGAGTTTGAGGTTGTCTGATGGTGTCTGATGGTGTTTGATGTTCTCCGTTGGCATTCGAGGGTGTCAGATGGCGTCTGACGGCGTCTGAAGGCTTCTGACATATTATGGCGTCTGATGGCGTTTAGTCGCCTCCGAGGGCATACTTTGGCGTTGGATGGCGTCTGAAAGCATCTGAAAGTCTCTGATGGCGTCTGATCGAGTCTGGTGTGTCTGATGGCGTCTGAGGTTGTCTGATGGCGTGTGATGGCGTCTGGTGGCGTCTGATTGCATCTGACGCGTCTGAGGGCGTTTGAGGTTTTCTATTGGCGTCTGATGGCGTTTAGTGGCCTCTGATGGTGTCTGGTGGCGTCTGATGGCGTCTGACGCGTTTGAGGGCGTCTGAGGTTGTCTAATGGCGTCTAATGGTGTCTGATTGCGTCTGAGGGCGTATGAGCGCGTCTGATGGTGTCTGGTGGCGTCCAAGGGCATCTGATGTTGTCCGATGGCGTCTGATGGCGTCTGTTTGCGTCTGAGGTCGTCTGATTGCGTATGATGGCGTCTGAGTGCGTCTGATTGCGTCTGACGCGTCTGAGGGCGTCTGACATATTCTGATGGCCTCTGATGGCGTGTGATGGCGTCTGGTGGCGCCTGAGGGTGTCTCATGGCGTCTCTGGGCGTCTGAGGGTGTTTGAGTGAGTCTGAGGGCGTCTGATGGTGTCTGATGGCGTCTGAGGGCTTCTCACATATTCTGATGGCGTCTGAGGGCGTCTGAGGGCGTCTGAGGGCGTATGAGGGCTTCTGATGGTGTCTGGTGGCGTCCAAGGGCATCTGATGGTGTCCGATGGCGTCTGAGGGCGTATGAGGGCTTCTGATGGTGTCTGGTTGCGTCCAAGGGAATCTGATGGTGTCCGATGGCGTCTGATGGCGTCTATTTGCGTCTGAGGTTGTCTGATAGCGACTGATGGCGTCTGATGGCGTCTGAGGGCGTCTGATTGCGTCTGATCGAGTCTGGTGTGTCTGATGGCGTCTTAGGTTTTCTGATGGCGTCTGAGGTTGTCTGATGGCGTCTGATGGCGTCTGGTGGCGTCTGATGGCATCTGAGGGCGTCTGAGGATGTTTGACGGTGTCTGATGGCGTCTGACGCATCTGAGGACGTCTGAGGTTGTCTAATGGCGTCTGATGGTGTTTGATGGCTTCTGACATATTCTGATGGCGTTTGATGGCATCTTTATGCGTCTGAGGTTGTCTGATGGCGTCTGATGGCGTCCGGGTGCGTCTGATCGTGTCTGAGGGCGTCTGATGGCGTCTGATGGCTTCTGATTGTGTCTGCTGTTGTTTTAGGTTGTCTGATGGTGTCTGATGGCATTTAGTGGCCTCTGATGGCATCTGGTGGCTTCTGAGGGTCTCAGATGGCCTCGCATTATGTCTGGTGGTGTTTGAGGGCATCCAAGGGCGTTTGATGGCATCTGAGGGCGTCTGATGACGTCTGATGGTTTTTGAGCGCGTCTGTGGGCGTCAAAGGTCGTGTGATAGCGTGCGGTAGCGCCGAGTGCGTCTGATCGTGTCTGTGGGCGTCTGACGGCATCTGAGGGTCTCTGATGGTGTCTGATGGCGTCTGAGGTCGTCTAACGGCGTCTGATGGTGTCTGAGTGTGTCTGATCATGTTTGACGGCGTCTGATGGCATCCGGGTGCGTTCGAACGTGTCTGAGGGCGCCTGATGGCGTGTGATCGAGTATGGTGTGTCTGATGGCGTCTGAGGCTGTCCGACGGCATCTGAGGGTGTCGGAGGTTGTCTGAGGTTGTCTGATTGCGTCGCATGGCGTCTGATGGCGTCTGAGGGTTTCTGAGGGCGTCTGATGGCGTCTGATGGCGTCTGAGGGTGTCTTAGGGCGTCTCGTGGCATCTGATGACGTATGATGGTGTCTGAGTGCGTCTGATGGTGTCTGATGGTTTCCGAGGGCATCTGATGCCGTCTGATGGTGTCCGATGCCATCTGATGGTTTCCGAGGGCATCTGATGCCGTCTGATGGTGTCTGAGTGTGTCTGATGGCGTCTGATGGCGTCTGATGGTGTCAGATGATGTCTGAGGGCGTCTGAGGGCGTGTGATTGCACCTGAAGTTGTCTGATGGCGTCTGATTGCGTCTGAGGGTGTCCGACGGCGTCTGAAGGTGTCTGAGGTTGTCTGATGGCGTCTGATTGCATCTGAAGGCGTTCGGGTGCGTCCGATTGTGTCTGAGGGCGTCTGATGGGGTCTGAGGGTCTCAGATGGCGTCTCATTACGTCTGATGGTGTCTGAGGTTGTCTGATGGCATCTGATGGTGTTTGATGGTGCCTGATGGCGTCTGAAATTGTCTAATGGCGTCTGATGACGTTTGATGTTGCCTGATGGCGTGTGAGGTTGTCTAATGGCCTCTGATGGCGTCTGACGGCGTTTAAGTGTATCTGATGGTGTCTGATAGTTTCTGAGGGTGTCAGATGCCGTCGCATTACCTCTGGTGGTTTTTGAGGGCGTCCAAGGGCGTTTGATGGCGTCTCATGGCGTCTGATGGCATCTGACGTTTTCTGATGGCGTCTGATGGTTTCTGAGTTCGTCTGATGGTGTTTGAGCGCGTCTGTGGGCGTCAAAGGCCGTGTGATAGCGTGTGGTAGCGCCGAGTGCTTCCGATCGTGTCTGAGGGCGTCTGATTGCATCTGATGGCGTCTGATGGTTTTTGAGTGCGTCTGATTGTGTTTGAGGGTGTGTGATGGCATCCGGGTGCGTTCGATTGTGTCTGAGGGCGTCCGATTTTGTCTGAGGGTGTCAGATGGCGTCTCATTACGTCTGGTGGTGTTTGAGGGCGTCCAAGGGTGCCGATGGCGTTTGATGGCGTCAGATGGCGTCTTATGGCGTCTGATGGCGTCTGATGGAGTCTGATGGCGTCTGATGGTGTCTGATGGCGTCTGATGGAGTCTGATGGCGTCTGATGGTGTCTGAGGGTGTCAGCTGGCGTCTCATTACGTCTGGTGGTGTTTGAGGGCCTCCAAGGGTGTCTGATGGCATCTAAGGTTGTCTGATGGCGTCTCATAGCGTCCCATGGCGTTTGATTGTGTCTGAGGGCGTCTGAGGTTGTATGAGCGCGTCTGAGAGCGTCACAGCCTGTCTGAGCTGTGGTAGCTAGCGTGTGGTAGCGCCGAGTTCGTACTATTTCTGAGGGCGTTTGATGGCATGTGATGGGGTCTGATTGCGTCTGAGGTTTTCTGATGGCGTCTGATGGCGTCTTAGGTCGTCTGATAGCATCTGATCGAGTCTGATGTGTCTGATGGCGGCTGATGGCGTCGGATTGTGTCCTATTGTGTTTGAGGCCGTCTGATGGCGTCTGTTGGCGTCCGGGTGCGTCCGATCGTGTCAGAGTGCGTCTGATGGGGTCTGATCGAGTCTGGTGGTGTTTGAGGGCGTCCAAGAGTGTCTGATGCCGTCTGATGACGTCTGATAGTGTCTGAGGGCGTCTGAGGGCGTCTGATGGTGTCTGGTGGCGACCGAGGACGTCTGAGGTTTTCTGATGGCGTCTGATGGCGTCTGATGGCGTCTGAGGGTTTCTGAGGGTGTCTGATGGCGTCTGATGGTGTTTGATGACGTCTGATGGCGTCTTGGTGCGTCCAATCGTTACTGAGGGCGTCTGATGGCGTCTGATCGCGTCTGAGGTCGTCTAATGGCATCTGATGGTGTCTGAGTGCGTCTGATCATGTTTGACGGCGTCTGATGGCATCCGGGTGCGTCCGAACGTGTCTGAGGGCGCCTGATGGCGTCTGATCGAGTCTGGTGTGTCTGGTGGCGTCTAATGGCATCAAATGGTGTTTGATGTTCTCCGTTGGCATTCGAGGGTGTCAGATGGCGTATGGTGGCGTCTGGTGGCGCTGGTGGTGTCTGAGGGTGTCAGATGGCGTCTGATGGCGTCTGATCACGTCGGACGATGTCAGATGGCGTCTGAGGGTGTATGAGGGTGTCTTAAGGCCTCTGATGGTGTCTGATGGCGACTGAGGTTTTCTGACGGCGTCTGAGGGTGTCTGAGGTTTTCTGAGGTTGTCTGAGGTTGTCTCATGGCGTCTGATGGAGTCTGATGGAGTCTGATCGAGTCTGGTGTGTCTGATGGCGTCTCATTTTGTCCTGGTGGTGTTTGAGGGCGTCCAAGGGCGTTTGATGGCATCTGATGGCGTCTGATTGTGTCTGCTGGTGTCTTTGGGCGTCTGACGCGTCTGAGGTTGTCTGATGGCGTCTGAGGGATTCTGATGGCGTCTGGTGGCGTCTGAGGGCGTCTGATGGCATCTCATGGCGTCTGATGGCATCTGAAGTTTTCTGATGGCGTCTGATGACGTCTGATGGCGTCTGATGGCACCTCATGGCGTCTGATGGCGTCTGAGGCCGTCTGATGGCGTCTGATGGCGTCTGATGGCGTCTGAAGATTTCTGATGGCGTCTGTTGTTATCTGATTGCGTCTGAGGTTTTCTGATGGCGTCTGAGTGCGTCTGATGGTGTTTGAGCGCGTCTGTGGGCGTCAAAGGCCGTGTGATAGCGTGTGGTAGCTCCGAGTGCCTCCGATCGTTTCTGAGGGCGTCTGATGGCATCTGATGGCGTCTGAGGATGTGTGATGGCGTCTGAGATGGCCTGATGGCGTTTGACGGCATCTGATGGCGTTTGAGGATGTCTGATGGCTTCTGATGGTGTCTGAGTGCGTCTGATGATGTTTGACGGTATCCGATGGCGTCTGATTTCGTCTGATCGAGTCTGATGTGTCTGATGGCGTCAGATGGCGTCTGAAAGCATCTGAGGGGTCTCTGAGGGCGTCTGATGGCGTCTGATGGCGTCTGATGGCGTCTGATGGCTTCTGATTGTGTCTGCTGTTGTCTTAGATTGTCTGATGGTGTCTGGTGGCGTCTGAGGTTGTCTAATTGCGTCTGATGGCGTTTGAGGGAGTCTGAGGGCATCTGATGGTTTTTGACGGAGTGTGATGGCGTCGTGACGCGTCTGAGGGGCGTCTGAGGTTGTCTAATGGCGTCTGATGGTGTCTGATGGCGTCTGATGGTGTTTGAAGGGCGTCTGATCGTGTCTGAGGGCGTCTGATCGAGTCTAGTGTGGCTGATGGCGTCTGAGGTTGTCGTGATGGCGTCTCATGGACGTCCCATGGCGTTTGATGGCGTCTGAGGGTATCTGAGGTTGTCTGATGCCGTCTGATGGTGTCTGAGTGCGTCTGATGATGTTTGACGGCGTCTGATGGCGT